>BDUI01002816.1:31937-42762 GCA_002335545.1 Apodemus speciosus | reverse complement strand
TCCTGGAACTCACTCTGTAGACCACACTGGCCTCGAACTCAGAAATCCGTCCGCCTGCCTCTGCCTCCCAGAGTGCTGGATTATAGGCGTGCGCCACCACCACCCGGCTCCTCCTTACCTCTGATCCTATGATCAGTATTATAATTCTATGAAATCTTTAATACCAAGTATTTGGGAGGCAGAGGCAGAGCAGACAGATCTCTGTTAGTGGGTTGCCAGCCTGGTCTACAGAGCAAGTTCCAGGACAGCCGGGGCTACACAGAGAAACTCTGTCTCAAAAAAAACCAAACCAAACCAAAACAAAACAAAAAACCAAATRATACTAATAATAATTCTAAGCAGTCTTTTGTGGTTTTCCTATTGTAGGCTGGGTCAGTGCATGTAAGAATTCGACGAGATGCAAATGAACAAATGGTCCTTGCTCATGTGACCAGCAGGCTGTCCACACTGGTGTCCACTCTGACTGTCCAGATCTTCAAGGATGACTGGATTAGGCCTGCCTTATCATCTGGGCCTGTTGCACCCAACGTCCTAAACTTCTCAGACCATCACATAATCCCAATGCCTCTGTTAAAGAATGCTGATGAGAGGACCCCTGCCACATCAACCCCAGCCAAGCCCAGCAGCCCACCTCCAGAGTTTGCATTTAATACGCCTGGGAAAAACGTGAGCCCAGTTATTCTTCTGAACACACAGACAAGGCCATATGGTTTAGGTCTTAATCGTGGACACACACCATACAGCAGTGTGTTCAGCCAAGGACTTGCATTTCCAGGAGTTGGAGCAGGCCAGGGATTGAGGCCCACCTTCCCACATATACCAAGCAGGTATGGAATCAGCAGGATGGGGCAGCCACGACCTTGACCGGACTCTAACTTATTGTTATGGGGAATATTGACTCCTTGCCTTCCAGTGTATTTAGTAATCCAACTTGCATTGACTGTTCAGCCACTTACATGTCAGATTATTCCAGGCTTGTTCATATTTCATGAAACCTATAAACTATATTTTTGTAAAATGTTCTTGTGGCAGTGAGGTCTTTGAAAATCATGGGCGTCAGGTCGGCTTCCTTCAAGAAGTTTGGATGCCAGCTGCTTTGTAGCTGCCCACAGTGTGGTAATCTGGCCTCCAGTAGTAAAGCCATGTGGGGGGTGGGTCTGCATCTTACTAAAAATTCATAATTCCTTTGGTCAAATTCATAAACATGCTTCACGTATGGTGCCCATCTAAGGAAATGAAAACTTAAGTGTCCATCTGAAAAGTAAAATCCCTTTTATAGCCTTTTTAAGATTAATTGCTACATTTTTTGAGGTCCTCCTGAATCATTTGTTAAATAAAAAGTAGAAGTTTCTATTGGAAGTTGTGAGGCATGTTCTACTATATAGCACAATTTAATTATTATTATTGGTATTTTGAAACAGGGTTTTGCTGCATAGACCAGGCTGGCTTCAAAACCATAATCCTCCTGCCTCAGTCTCCCACATGCAGGGATTTAGGTTTTGAGCCACCATAGAGATATATCCTAAAATTTTAAGTAACAGCTTTTGAATAAAGAGGTTTTGTTTTCCCCATTTACAATTGTAGCACATTTGTATCCTACAGTCACACACTGAGAATAGAAGATGATTGTTCACGAATGTGGTTCATTGTTCCCAGTGTGTTATTTTGGTTACAAATACCAGACCTTTGGGAAATGGAATGAGGTTTAAATATCCCAGTGCTCTAGATTACATTCCGTCATCTGGCCAGCGGCCTACAATAGCCGTGCTTTGGGTTTGAATAAGTAAGTTCATTGCTTATGTAGTGAGCCAACGTAAAGGAATAAACAGCGAGAGAACGGACTTCGGCCAGCATCACCGACTGGGAACTCAGATCATCTGACAAAATCCTACCGGGGAAGCCCCTTTAAGGCAGCCAGCTGGCGTTCCTGTAGCATCCTGGACAGAGCAGAGTGTCACCACAATGTCCTTCGGAGACCACTGGGTAAGGTGGCCAACTAGTTCCCCACTGAGCGTCCCATGCCTGAGCATGAAGCTTCTGTCTCCCACTGCGCCCTCTCTATCCTTAGGAAACAGTAGCAACCTCTCTTGGTCATGGCTYGCCTCCTAGCTACTCTCCAGGATGCGTTTTAACTCAGGCTGTTTGTTCTCCTGTGTCCCTGTCCATGTTAGGGGGCAGCCCATCCCCAGAAAGGAGGCCTTGTAGGATGCTTTGAGGGAAACCCATGTGGGTGTGAAGTGGGAGTCGGGGTGACCCCACTCCACAGCAGCTTCTGAGCGAGCTTAAACACCACATGGCAGTGAAGTGGTAGAGCGTATATTGCATAAACCCTGGCAATGACGGGATAGTATTTGGGGTTCATTTTAATAGGCTAGTTTTAAATTTTTTCATTTTATGAGCAAAACATATCAAATATATATTTTATTGTAGAACTGGAAGTTTAAGTCAAGGTATTTTTAACAGACTCCATGACTTGACTAGGCAAAAGGCTTTTATTGCAACCCTGGTATACGTGCATATCAATAGTTTGGTAATCGTGGGCACAGAAGTCATTTATCTTCTTCTCTGAGCTCTCAGTACAGTTAGGGAGGGGAAGGAATGAGTTGATTTGCAAATTGTTATCCGAAATTTTATAATTAAGTCTATACAATATATGTCCAATTGCTAAGTCGATTCTAAATCCAGAATGTTTTTTAACATAACCACAACATACAGACCGAGTGCTGCCCAAGCAGCACCCTTGGGAGCCCTGGGAACAGAAAGCAGACTGCAGGCTAACTCCATTGTAGGTGTTTTGTCCCCGGCTCTCCCAGACTCTGGATTTTTACATCCTTAGATGAGATTTTTTTGTTAGGCTTTATGTAGGGGTTGGTATTTTTGGAAGGTGCTAGACAAAAAGATTAGAGTAGGCTATCCCTCATACTTCAGAGGAGTACAAAAGAATACGATACAGTTTTCCTTTCATCCTTGGTTTCGGAGGTCAAAGTTGGAATCACAGTTATCACGTGAACTCCTGGGAGACATCCTGAGTTTGGAGCCTCTGATTAAGCAGCTTTTAAACTGCCAAGTTTTGCTTGACTACAGATGCTCACTTGGGGCTGGTCGACAGCTCAGCAGACAAGGACACTTAATACCACAAAGCCCAGTGACTTGAGTTAAACAAATGCCCACAAGATGTCCTTTGACCCCCAGTAGGTACACCATGGCACACACACTGAATACTCACAAATCACTGGGTTTTTTTTTTAAAGAGCGCCTCTTTCAAATCTGAGAACACTTTTCATGTGAGGACATACTCTATACATTCCAAAGTGTTTTAACTAAAGAGACTGAATTAAATAGCATATACAAAGTCTGTTCTCTAGACAATTTTATTTCCTGGTAATTTAGTTGTCACATATTTATCAAGTACTTGTTGAGTCTATATAGGCCAGGTACTGTACTAAGGACAGATGAACAGGGTATCTTAAGGTTTTGTGATCTAGTATCTTGGGGCCAAGTAACACACACAGCTGAAGGGCGCGGAGATTGTCCTGTGTGGAGAGATGAGACCAAACACGTTTCTCAAGCCCCTTCCCCTTCTTTTTCTTCTTTGACTTCCTTCCTCAAGATTTGTTTTTTAAGTATTTTAAAATTTTATTTAATGGATATGAGTGTTTTGCCTGCATGGTTCCCTTAGAGATCAGAAGATCAACGTTGGATCCCTGGAGCTGGAGTTACAGATGGTGATGGGCCACCTTGTGGGTGCTGTGAATCAAACCCATGTCCTCTGGAAGAGCAGCCAGTGCTCCTAACCTCYGAGGCAGCTCTGCAGCCTCAGTTCTGCACGGCTTTTAACGATGCACTGGAAGTGAGGGAGTCCCCGGAGTATTTGGTGGCTTGGGACACGTTAGGCAGTCACTAGTTTAAAGGTGCCTTTAATAATGCTGATGTCATAGGTGTCCAGCTCCCAACCTATGAGCCTTGCCTCTTGCAGAAGAGTTAACTTTGATAACACTTGACCAAGCTTCCTCACCAGTGCTGCGTCTGGCAAGAACTCTTCAGTGCTGAAGTCAAAAAATACTAACTGCTTAAGATTCTCAAACACATCCATGAAGGGAAGCCATCCATCGCTGCTCACACAGTGTCCCGCTAAATCTAACTGCTGCAAGTCTCTCAGAGGATTCCTCTCCAGAAATTCACCTAGGTAAAGAAATAAATGTGTTACTGGGAAGAAATCCTCCTTTAAGATAAAATGAGTTCTGTACATGCACACATGAGTAATTTTTCCATTTTAAAATGACGGTAGTTAGACCAGTGCTATGCCCTGGAAAGAGAGTTCTGACGGGCATTCTGTGATTGCCCATAGTACTCACAAAGTCTGTTTCCTCGTGTCTAAGAGCATCAATGATACAAAAAGTCAGTAGGCAAAGGTAAATGGTGTGTTTTACCTTACTCCTGATTCCTCCAGGAAATGGAATACCCATTAGACACTGAGAAATGTGAGATGCTATTCGATATTAAGGAGTTGTTTTTGTTTGGTTTCAGACCCCAGGTAGGGGACTGGGGTGCCCTACCAAAGCAGACCTGGCCTCTAGGTCTCCCAGCACCCCTCAGTCCCTACCTGGCATTCCCTGTCCCAGCTTCGAACTTTCCAGCCCATGGGTTGGACTGCCCTTCCCCCAGAGGCTGCTCCCTATATAATCCCAGACATTGTGACCTCTAATCCCCAACTCCTCTCTCTGTTCCTGTGCCGCTTTCTCCCTCCCCTAGGCCCCACCTACCCTTTCCCCAATCTCTCCCCCCACCCCCCGACTTTCCTGGTCTTGGTCCTTGGGGGTCAGTGAACTCACCTACCCCAGAGCTGCTTCCCAGTAAGCCTGCCTTTAATCTGATCTAATCTGGTTTAAATTGGCTCAGTTCACCAGCAGTGAAGAAATAACCTATCAGTTTTCAAAACTGGGATGAAATAAGCAACACTAGGCCCTGTCGTGTAGAAAGAAAGCTACTTAACAGTTTTATCTTTGAGTATAGGGTATCCCTAGCTATAAACTTAAGTAAACAAAAGTCATTCTCTAGAGGGTTTTGTTTGTTTAAAGCCTTCCTCAAGGATCCAGGGAGATCCTCCAGTCCCTAAAAATAAGCATCCCTAAAGTGCCTCCAAGAGGAGGAGTTGGAGGTTCTGCCTCAGGCTTCTCGGCGCCGGTTCCTTATTTCCCTAAGTCCTGTGCAGCTGCACTGGAATGAGGTGAATCCTGCTGTATGAGAAGAAAAACAAACAAACAAACAAACAAAAACTCCTCACCATACACACACACCTGGTTGCAGCATTTGCGAGTCAGGGACAGAAAAGTGAATTCAAGGCTTGCCCAAGCTATCTAGAGAACCCTGTAGTAAGTGGAAAGGGAGCAAGAAAGGGCAAAGTTTACTTCTTGTTTGTTGCTGTAGTTTTGAGACAAGGTTTTGCTAAACAGCTCAGGCTGTCCTCAGACCCTGCACTCCACCTGCCTCACATTAGAATGAGACTTGAGTCAGCACAACCAGTCTCACCCTGCACTGGGTAGTGAGGGGTTTGTTAGACATAGCGAGGCCTGCCCACTGTTGGTGGCATCATTCCCTGACTGGAGACAGGCAGCTGAACAGCCTGCATACACTCATTGTTCTTTGTCCCCAGTGGGGGGTGTAGTGTGACCAGCTTCCTCGAGTCCCTGCCCACTGGTGATTTCCCCACTGGTGGTAGACTGGTACCCTGAAGTAAGCCCTGAGTAATAGCCTGTGACACCACTCATTTAATCAGCAAACGTTTGAYTATCTGCTGTGTACCACATGCTCTGCATGGTTCCTGTCGCTTTGGGTTTGTGTGTAGACACTAATAATTACATGACAGGTAGGGTGCTATGGGAAGTGGGCCAGGAGACCTGAGAGAAAGCACACAGAAGCAGTAGACAGTCCGACTCCACCTTGTTCTCAGGTCTTACACGCTCCAGAAGCAAGACTGGAAGCTTCTCAGGAGAAACTCAATTGCTCCCAAGAAGCAGCGCCACCTTGCATGCCTTTTCCCGCCCCAAATGGTGAAGCTAACCAATCAACAGTCATCTCTGGGTCCGTGTTAAGTGCACATACTGTTCTTGTGGCAGGACCTGAATTTGGTTCCCAGTACCCACGTGATGGCCCAGATCATCTATAAGCCCAATACCAGAGGATTCAACACTCTCTTCTGGCTTTTAAAAAAAAACAAAACTGTGCGTTGGTGTTTTGCCTGCATGTATGTCTGTGCTAGGATGTTGGATCCCCTGGAGTTAGAGTTACAGACAGTTGTGAACTGCCATGTGGGTGCTGGGAATTAAACCTRAGTCCTCTGGAAGAGTAGCCATGCTCTTAACCAGTGAGCCATCTCTCCAGAGACCCCACCTCCCACCCCTTTTCTGGTTTCAGGCACATGGTGGCTCACATACATACATGCAGGTTACACCCATGCATAAACTAAAGAAGCTTAAGATCACCTTCTCTCTTAGACAAAGAGCTTTCTGTCAGCTTGCCCTCACTCTAAAACAGGAAAAGACAGCTACCTGAGAGCAGACGCCAAGAGAGGAGATCAAGTTTCAACACCCACAGAAAAGGGACCAAAGAAAAGTCTGTTTCCTGCTGCTGGAGCAGAATACCACAGGCTGGTTAACTTACAACCAACGGAAATGTATTGACTCATGTCAGGGTTGGAGAACTAACATCTGGCCAGGGCTTTCTTGCTGACTGTCCCCAGGCAGGACAGGGGTGAAAAAGCAAGCAAGATCTCAGGCGGGAAGTCTCAAGCCTTCTGCAGTTTGCATTGATCATCCATGAGGGTGGATCTAAACTCCTTCTCTGAGTCCCACTGTTAGGTCTCCAACCAGGACAAATGACTGAGGTGCCTAATATCAAAGCAGACCCGGCCACCAGGTTCTCCGGCGTCCCTCAGGCCCCTACCTGTTCCTGGGTATGGCGTGTCCCAACCCTTACCCTGAACTCCAGGTGGTCTGCCCTTGCCCCAGCTGCCCTTCCCCTATATAATCCAGGCAGCCACTTGGCTGCTCTGGGTTTTTTTTGTTTGTTTGTTTGTTTGTTTGTTTGTTTTTGTTTGTTTTGTTTTTTTTTAAAGCTTCCTAGCCTCTTGGTCTCCTGGCTCTCCCCAATTCCCTCCCCCTCTCTCCTCACAAGGCTCAGCCCAAGGTCATGTTTTCTCTGGACTCTCTCAAATGTCTCTACCTCTGGCTCTGCTCTCCCTTTTATCTATAATAAGGCTCCTCCAGCGTACCCAGGGGTAGCCACAGCCTCCTTTTTTTATTTCTTCTTTCTGTCCACCCACCTCTCAGCACTGCTGCACTAGAATTTGTTTTATGCATGTACTGTTAGGAAGACACATTCAAAATATAACATACGGAAACACAGGAAACAAGAAGGAAGACAAAAACCTTCAAAAATCATCATTGCTTCCAATGACTAACATTCAATAGAAATAAGATTCTAATAACTAAGAAAGGAGGCCCGAGAGATGGCTCAGAGTGAAGGCAAAGATCCAGCGGCCTTGGCCTCCTGAGGGCTGAGATTAAAAGCCCAACTAAGCCTTCTCAAGGTCGGCCCGTGTCCCGTTGGCTGTGTTTGGGGGTACCTACCTAAACTTYTAATCTCTTCGTCTCTGAGCCTCCAGTTTTTCAATCCAAGTTTGGCGAGCCCTGGGGCCCCCTCCATTTGCTTCAGCAGCTTGGGCAGGTTGATGTGCACGTCCCAGCACCAAGGCAGCATCAACGTGGTGAGCTGTTCCAGAAGGCCAAGCCTGCCGACTTAAACAGGAAACAGTTCAGGACTGACGTCATCGCAGTCTAGCGGGATGCGGATGMAGAGCGGTCTTYGTGTTTGGTGGCCCTGCAGGCTACTTAACTTTTAATGAGAATCTACTCTTTATTTTATTTTATTTCTAGAAAAKATATTCAAATACAGAAAACACTGTAGCATAAGGAAACTGCTACTAATAACCCAACCCTTCAATAAACAACAAATCATGGGCTCAGTGACTTACCCCTGACCAGACGCCTGTATYTTTCTCAAGTGAATCCCAGACATACGTCTGTCATTTTGTCATAACCACACACCAGTATTGCACTTTAAAAATCTTATCATGCTAGTGAAATTGAAAGAGGACATGAGCCAGGCACGGTGGTGTACACATGCAATCTCAGCAGGAGCCAAGGGGATCTCTGAGTTCCAGGACAGTCTGGTCTACAGAGCTAGTTCCAGGACAGCCAGGGCGACACAGAGAAGCCCTGACTCAGGAGGAAACAGAATGGCAAGGACCACCTGGGGAGAAATGGTTACTTAGTTATCAGGTAAARYAGCTGCTTGCAATTAACCTGGTTTATAAAAAGAAAAATGTCCTAACCCTCACCCCACCTTTCTCTTTTCTTTGAGACCAATCTCTGGCTGGCCTGGAACTCACTATGGAGACCAGGCTGGCTTCAGACTTATAGAGCTCTGCCTGCCTATTTACTTGCTGGGGTCAAAGGAGTACACCACCATTCCTGGCTTGGATTTCTTGTTTGTTAGCTTTGCCATGTGGCTTTGGTAGAATCTTAAGCCCACCAGTGGTGTAATGGTTAAAACCAGTGCTGGAAAGCCCGTATCGCTGTACGGTTAGTTGCTCAGAGCCGGGAAGAGAACTCCACTAAGCCTGACGCAGTGAGCCTTTCTGATCCTCCACTGCATTTCTGGGGACTGTTTGAGAATGGTTGCTTCCCTGCCTCACTTTCCTGTAACAAAATGATCAGAATAAAAATCTCTTTGATGCCAACGTTCAAGAAGCAGAGGCAGATGGATCTCTGTGATTTCAAGGACATCCTGTCTTCTTAGAGAATTCCAGGCTGCATAGTGAAACTTTTTTTAAAAAAAATTAATTAAATTAAAATTTAAAAACAATCTCCAAATGTTTCACTCATCCGAGAGCTCATGCATAGCMCCTTACTGCAACCAGACAGCGTAAGAACATTGCTGCTCTTGGGTAACTGAGTTAATATATATGTGTGTAAACCAATATTATGAGCCTGGGGCTAGAAAAGCCATRTCACTAACTCCTTAAGTATCTTCAGCATCAAACACTGGCTTCCTTGCTGTTAGCAAACTGGCGGAGCCGCAGGTACAATAAGGATATGTAAACTGATGGCTCCAATGACACAAGCTTGGGCTTGGAGGAATGGTTCAACAGTTAAGAACATGCACTATCCTTGTAGAGAGGCTGTGTTCAATTCTCAGGACCCACTGCCCCACCCTCAGTACATAATGCCTGTAACTCCAGCTCCAGGAGACTCAGTAGTCTCTTCTGGCCTCTGCGGGCTCCTACACTCATGTGTGCCTATCTCCTGCACACGAGCAGGCACACACACACACACACACACACACACACACACANAGCACACCGTGTGGGCAGAACTGTCCTTCTTACTCAGTTCCTGCAGGGCTTCATTTCCATCCCTTTCCAGGTAATTTTCTGATATATCGAGAATGCTCAGCTTTACCAAATTGTGAAGATTCTGCGCTGAAAGGAAAACCAAACAGAAAGATTTTCAGATAACCATATACACGTTTTTTGGCATCTTTAATATTCTGTGTCCTTGTCTTTGCTGATGGCAATACACTCTGCCATTGGACTTGGTCATTTCTCAGAGGAAGTAGGAGRGGGAGGGGTGGAACTCTTAATTTCATGGCAGTGATTATTATGTCCAGGGCACATAGGGCCTGAAGCTGCATGGAATATGGTGTTTGTAATACCAGGCACTCCATTATAGTTTGTTCTTTATTGACTCTGGCTTGTTTGGTTGTTTAAGATAGGTCTCATTGTGTAGTCCCAGCTGGCTTTGAACTCTCAAACTCACAGAAGTCCCCCTGCTCTGCCACCCTTGTCCTAGCACTGAGTTGATCATCATCACACCTGGACATTTAGACACAGCTCTTTGAAAAGAGACCAACTCCCCTGCCAGGCGGTAGTGCACACACCTTTACTCCCAGCATCGTACCCACAGGAGCTGACGTCACAAATAGTTGTGAGCTGCCAGAATGGAACCCAAGTCCTTCAGAAGAATAGTCTGAAGAATAGGCTTAACTGCTGAGCCATCTCTCCAGCCCCCAAAGTCTAAACTTTAAGACACGTCTGAACTGAACAGTTTATCCAAAAATATGCAAAATTTTCTCTATCATTGGTATGCATAACATTTGGGAACTCAAAAGWCTGAACTGTTATATTATTGTGCTCCAACTCCATCTTAACAGAGCAAAGGGAAGAATAGAAGCCTSGTAACATTGAGGCAGTCCTCCCCATTCTCCATATTTTCTTTACCCATCTACCCAAGGGATGATTAGATAATAACACTGGGAAGAACAATGGAATTGTTTTGTTTTGTTTTGTTTTGTTTTTTTACAAATGTTAGGGGGTTCTTTTCTTTTCTTTTTTAAGGTTTATTTGTTTATTATAAGTAAGTACACTGTAGCTGTCTTCAGACACTCCAGAAGAGGGAGTCAGATCTCGTTTCAGACGGTTGTGAGCCACCATGTGGTTGCTGGGATTTGAACTCAGGACCTCTGGAAGAGCAATCAGTGCTCTTAATGCTGAGCCATCTCTCCAGCCCTGGGATTGTTTTTTAATGTCTTACTTTTCACTTTCTCTTAAGGTTATAATATCTTCAACTATTATATAATACTTGTTTATTTCTACTGGTAATTTAATTCTAACTCAGACAAAGCTCATTAAAAAATGGGCTAGGTTAATCCCAGCACTTGGGAGGCAGAGGCAGGTGGATCTATGAGGCCAACCTGATCTATATAG
>BDUI01002815.1:109216-129069 GCA_002335545.1 Apodemus speciosus | reverse complement strand
TTAACTGCTGAGCCATCTATCCAGCCCTTAAAACATTTTTTTTAAGTGTTGGCCAAACAGTGTAACTTTGTGAGGTAAATAAAGCCTTTGGATTTTCAATCTTTGGTTAAAACCATGGCARTATTATCTAGTCTATCTAGGGGAGCTCAACAAGCAAAGAACTGATGGTCAAACCGTGGATCATACTAGGATGGAATGTCAGCGAGCTGGGAGGAGCAATCACAGCAGTTAGAGATGCGCTTGGATCTGTGTCTACGTGTGTGTGTGTGTGTGTGTGTGTGTGTGTGTGTGTGTGCTCATGTGTGGAAGTCGGAGGTCTGTGTCAGGTGTCTTCCTCTGTCTATCCGTCTCTACATTACTTTTCTGAGGCAGGTCCCTCCCTGAACTTGGTGCTCTCACACTGGCTAGCCTGGTGGCCAGGTTAGCAAGCCCAGGGGAACTGCCTAGCTCAACTTCAGTAGTGCTGGGGTTGGATCTGAACTCAGGCCCTCATGCCTGTGCAGCAAGCACTTACCGTATTGAGACATCTTCCCAGCCCAGAAACTAATCATCTGAAGTTACTGTTTTTATGGATCAAAAGTAGTCTCATATCAAGCTCAAACTAATAGAAGACGAGATAGTCTATAGCTCACCTTAATGATTAGGAAAAGTCCATTTGTTTGAATTTATGTTGCAATAAGCTGGGGTTTTTTGTTTGTTTGTTTTTTGTTTTGTTTTGTTTTGGTTTTTTTGGTCTTTATTTTGAGACAAGCGTGGCTTCGCAGTGGGGCTTAGAGTGACCTTGAATGATTTACCTTTCTGCCTGGTCTTTCCAGGTGCTGGGATTACAGGGTGAACTACTATGCCTGGCTTATAAAATTGTATCTTTGATGATTTAATGTATGTAATGATCTATGACATTTTGGATATTGGGATGCTAATAATAGCAATCATTTGTTGAATGTTTATTTTATAAGAGGCGTTATTTGGAATTTTACCTGTATTAAATCATGCAACTCAAAGCTTTGCACAGTAATTGCTAGTGCTGTTTTCATCTTATAGTTAAGGAAACAAGGGGCTACACACCACTAACATAAAGCAGAATTGAAAATTGAACACAATACTCAGTACCTTTATTTTTTGAAACAGGTTTTCATAAACTCTTGGCTGGCCTAGAACTTGATCTATGGCTAGAACTTGTGATCCTCCTGCCTCTACATCCTGAGAGCTGGAATTACAGGTGTGCATTACCTTGTCTGGTTTATGAGATGCTAAGGATCAAACTGAGAGCTTCAAGTATACTAGGCAAGCTCTCTTGTACARCCCCCCCCCCCCCSCCCCTAGCACTTGCTCTTGAGAGCTGTTACTATACACATTGGTCACCTAACAATAGTGAACTATCATCTTATCAAGAAGGAATTAATGTAAAATAGGAGG
The DNA here is from genome assembly GCA_002335545.1 of Apodemus speciosus. Classification (NCBI taxonomy): domain Eukaryota; kingdom Metazoa; phylum Chordata; class Mammalia; order Rodentia; family Muridae; genus Apodemus; species Apodemus speciosus. The sequence goes on along the minus strand of BDUI01002815.1, from coordinate 127,653 downwards.
ACCTTTTAATAACAATGCAGTTTAAAATACAGTGCCCTCAGTGTTACTCCTGTTCCGTTACTCAGAAGCAAAAGCAGTGTGGTGATGATCACACAGCTATCGGATTGCTCCTGAGTAACTGATAGGAACCAGACACTTTTCCACCCACTGTGAATTGCTCCTGAGTAACTGATAGGAACCAGACACTGTTCCACCCACTGTGAACGTTTCTTATGTAACTGCTAAGCCCACAAGTGCAGATAGCTTAGCTTCTTGTTTTAGAGTTGGAGAAAGTGAGTTTTAGGAAGCCCAAGTGGTAGAGCCAGGATTTGTGCTCAGTTCCATCTAGGTCAGTGGTTCTGAAAGTGTGTTTGCAGACAGAGCTTCAGCACCGTGGGGGAGTGTGCTAGGAATGCATCCCTTGCCCTTATGACATGCAAGCTTACTCTTGCAACAACCATCGAATCGTCCTCAATGTATAGATGAGTTTGGTGTAGTGTCAAGTGAYTTGGTCTTGATCGTAGATTGCCCATAGTATATGGTCTAATTTGTATTGAAGGGATCTCTTGGCTTCAGCAAACCTGATCTGTAAAACAATATTATTTTTTAAAGGATGAAAACTATGCATCTAGGCATGGTGGCAGGATTGTAAGTTTGAACATAGACTAAGTTACATAGTGAGGCCCTATCTCAACAACAGTGGGGAGAGGGCTTTACTGAGGACAGTATAAACTTCCGTTAAATTTATCTAGAATATTTTATAGTGACACAGTTTCCTGAGATAAAATATACCACTTTTAAGCATTGAAAAGAAGCTTCATTTAGAGCTATGTAAGTCTCAGTGGAAGAAGTCGACTGTGGTTGGTCTGATAAGCCACTGTCTTCAGCTCAGTCCATTAAAGCTTGATTATTTACTAAAGTGTAACCTAGTGCTCAATACTAAAGGAACGTATTTAATTTAAAAAGTCCTATTGATCAAGTATATCAGTGCATTGACGCTTCACTGCATTAATATCAATCAACTTAGCACAGTCTGCTTGGTAAGATGCTTAGACAGGCGGTAAGTCATCAGACTAAAGCATGGCTACAGGTCTGACTGACCTCTACTTTGAGAGCAACGTTACCTCAGCATTATCACCAGCGAACAGATGTCACTGTCTTGTGTTGACTTAAGATGCTTCCTCTGTTGTGTTATGTTTCTGATTGCTAGGTGGTAATGTTTCCAGTACAAAAAGTCACACATTTCATGTAAATCAGCTCTAATTGATTCTGTAATCAGTTGGTATAATTTCAGTGGTGCATGGGATGCTTGTGTGGGGCGGATAGAGCTGGATTCATGTGCTGGGAGCTTGTTCTGTTGCTGTGGGAGGATTAGATCTCACTAGTGTACCTGTGTTCTTCTTAATTTGTTTTCTACTCTCGATCCTCCCTAGATTTTTGAAATTTTAATCTTCCCAAGTTTAATTATGGACTCCAGTACAGTGAGTAGCCAGTTAGACCTACCTTTGATCCATTTTTATTTTTGTTAATAATTTACATTTTATTCCACAATTCATTTTTCTTAATTGCTAATATAAATTTTCAGTGTGACAATCTAAGGAGAGTATTGATGACACTAATTATCACTCCAGTCCTTCTGCCTGAAGGGAAGAACGATGACATTTCCTTGACCCTTCAGTCCTGTGTATGTTTARGAACAAGTTTTCGTGTGGCTAGTAGTAACTTCTCTGTAGCCATGACAAGATACCTCAYGGAAACGACTTAAAGGGAAGGAATCTTATTCAGCTCATGGTTTCAAAGGCATAATTAGTGTACCATGCTGCGGAGGGCATGGCAAATCGGTAAATGGGGATCGGGGTTTGTTTGGGTCACTTTGGGAGCACAGACAACTGGAAGGTTGCTGTGTCATGGAAAACCATGGGGGGGGGGGCGGCTCCGGGGAGCCTCGGTTCCCAGCGCTCCCCGCAGGCAGCCATCAGTCTCCTGTCTCAAGCAAGTGCTGCTTATAGAACCTTGGGGAGCCCTGTGACTCTTAGGAAGCTGTCTTCCCGGTTCGGGCGAATTGCTTGGTGTATGCGGGTGTAGATTCATAGTGGAAGGAGCTTCTGCAAGTGCTTGGACACTTGGAGGAGAGCCTGTGTTCAGCCTACTTCATCCAGTTTGGTTTTGTCCTGGTCTGATTTTTGGCTTCTGGAGACAGGGTTTGTCAGTGTTGTCTTGGTTGTCCTGGGACTCACTCTGTAGTCCAGGCTGGACTTGAACTCAGAGATCAGCCTTCCTCTGCCTCCAGAGTGCTGGGGTCAAAGGTGTGCACCACCACTGCCTGGCTCATCCACTCGTTTTTAAAAATGAATTTGGTTTTGCGATGTCAGCAAGGATCTGAGTGCATATTGATATTGTAACACAAGGAACTTGCTTCACAGTGTAGGAGGTAAACACAGCAGAATTTGATTAAGAAATTCAATGTTAAATCCKCATTTTAGCAGTAACTCCTTGGTTGCAYAGCTTTTGGTAGTTTTCATATTATGGGTTAAATGAGCTAAAACTTTGGCAATTCTGACAATGCATGGATTGCAGGGATCCTTTTCAATTTCAGGTTTCTAAGGTTTCTTTTCAGCCCCTTTTAAACTCTTACTCACGCAGGGTATGAGCATTCATTTTCATGACCATGATACTCTTGCTAATATGCTCCGCGTGTAATATCAGTGTATCAGATGAATTACAGTTATATTCTGCCCTTGCTTTTTGAATGTGTGTGTGTGTGTGTGTGTGTGTGTGTGTGTGTGTGTCAGGTTCTCATGTGTCCCAGGCTGGCCTCAAGCTTGCAGCCTAAGGATGAGTGAGACCTTYTGGTCCTCCTGGAGGAGCACTGCCATACCTGGTCCATGCAGCCTGGGGGGGGGGGGTGTTGGCCCCAAGGCTTTGTGCCTGAGGCAAGCCCTCTACACACTGAGCGACATCCTGGCCACATCTTCTTATAGTAAATTAAGAGGACATTAAGACGACAATTCCACTGATGTTTGGGAAGATCTCATTTAAATGAATTACAAAAAGCTCAATCTAGCTAGGCTGCTAGCTGCTTTGAGGACATTTTCTGGTAACTGCCCAGTTAGAGGAGTTGAGTATTTTGTCTTGTAAAAATGGTGTTGTTGACCTGAGCTCTTGAATGCCGGTGATATAAGTCAAGTGGGCAGGGCTGTGATAAGTCTTTTTTCTTCTAGGGAAGATGATTATAATACACTGTTGAATAAAAAAAGGACTTTTAGTGAAGAAAACCAGCCACTAAGGGCCATTATGCTGGTCCTTCACAGGCACCACACCCACATTAATGGGGTAGTTTTATCCTCACTGTACAGGGAGATCTTGAGGCTTGTATAAATTTGTATTTATGGTCTCACATGCAGGAAGCAACAGGGCCCAGATTTATATTTACAATTCTCATACAGTGCTGTTCATCTCCCCCTTACTTTCTTGTGATTCTGGGGTGGTCACCCTGACTCACATTTTATCATACCGGAGCCTCTCTGAATCTGCGTCACTTCCCCCATTGCAGTATTATCACTGTTTCATGGTAGTAGGTGTTGCCAGGGGGTCGACACTGCCTGGGCCCTCTGACTGTGAGAGGTTAACTGGGACATTCATTGGTCAGAGGAGATGGTAGTGAGTCATGTCACAAGGCATGCTCAGATCTGTCACCAACTGTTAGGGAGGCTTAGAAGCCTGGCCACAGGACGCATGGGAATGTTCCCTAAATGGAGTTAATGACCAGGGAGTCAGACATTGACCTGTGCTCCATCTTTTCAGGTCTGGTCATGCTGCACAGTTATCTTCTTATGCCAGCAGAGGGAGCAGTTCAAAGTGTTTGAGGGAAAACTAAAAAAACTCCAACATATCTTCTTAGTTATTTATCTTAGTCAGAAACTTGGTTTTTCTAAGAAAACTAAAGTGGAGCCTGAGGTGTTCTCGGTGGTTTGAGCATAGTGATCTGGTGTAAACACAAACCCTGTGTGGTTGTGAGTGCTGAATCAGTGACATTGTGCCGTGTCTAGATTGTCCCGTAGAGGAGGGGCTGAAGCTTGGGGACGTGCAGGGTTATAAGTACGGTCTTGAACAGAAGTGTATCCTTTCTGGAGGAAAGGCAAAGATATTGTATTAACAGCTTAGAGCTAAATATAGACGAGAGGGGAAGTGGCTTGCTGCTCTTTGCCCTGAGCAGGATTCCTTGGAGAAACTGGAGCCAGAATGAGACCTTCSGACRGATTAGACTTGATAATTCAGAACTGCCTTCCTGCTTCTCCACAGAAACTTCTCCACCCACAGCATCTAAAGAATGTCTATTTTATTATAGTTTCTTGTAGGATTCTGTTACTTTGTTAGGTCTTATCTAATCTTGTTTATTTCAAAAGCAAGCAAAAGGATTAATAGCTGAGGGGCTGGTGAGATGACTCAGTGGTTAAGAACACTGACTGCTCTCCCAAAGGTCCTGAGTTCAAATCCCAGCAACCACATGGTGGCTCACAACCATCCGTAATGAGATCTGATGCCYTCTTCTGGTGTGTCTGAAGACAGCTACAGTGTATTTACATATAATAATAAATAAATCTTAAAAAAAAAAAAAGAAATGGAATCATTTATAAAAAAAATTAGTAGCTGATTCATTTTTCACATGTTACTTGCTTTGTTTTAGTCTTTTTCATAAATTTTATTTATCTATAATTTCATTTTTATTGGCATGTCTCACCCCRTAGTCTGGCTGACCTGGAACTCTCTCTAGACCAAACTGGCTTTGAACTCGGGCAATCCTCTGACTCAGCTCCCCAAGAGCCGAGCACTCAGACATGAGCCACCACACCTAGCTCCTTCCCAAGTGTTTGTTAAATAGGTGTTGATTTCCCCCCTTTCTTTTCTTTCCTTTATTAACCCAAGTAAAGAGACTAAGTAGCATTCTCCCTTCTTTCTGACCGTCTGTGTGTCTCCTTGTGAGCTGAGACTTGGTTTAGCCCTAAAATCACCTTTTCTCCTACTCTCCCTTTTCAGCCCAAAATGCATTAAAGAGAAAGTCTCATTTTTTTTTCCACGAGGGGATTTTTTTTCCCTAATAACATGAGTACTTTTTGTTCATAAATTCAGTAAAACTTTTGTTATTTTCTTAAAGATAAGTCTGAAAAATATGGCTCTGGCTTACTTGATATTTGTTATTGTATCCCCAGCTGGTCTTGAATTCACATCCTCCCACCAAAACTTCCAGAGTACTGGGCTTACAGGTATTGTGCCATTAGCGTAAACTTCTAGGGCTAGAGAGATGGCTCAGTGGATAAAGCACTTGCCACACAAGCACGGGATCTGAGTTTGGATTCCCAGAACCCATGGGGAAAGCTGGGTGACGAACTTAGAGTCAGTGAGAGGCCTTGCCTAAAAATAAGGTAGAGAGTGAGTGAGGAAAATGCCTGACTTCACACATATGCACATTCACATATATGCACACATGTTCATACACATACAAATGCAGACCCCCACACACAAATGCCCACACTCCATGTACAACTTATACACATGTACACACACACATATATGACACACATACACATACACATGCATGCACACTCTTTAAACAGAAAACCACTTCTGACAGTTGAGGCTTATCAGATTTTAGGATTGACTAGTCAAAGGTTTTCAAGCCGTAAGTAAAAATTTTGGAGTCATCTTGTTTTTTATCTTGTATATTTTTTTGTGTTTTGTTTATTTAAGGTTTGGCTGGGCTGGCCTGGAACTGACAGTCCTCCTCTGATTCCTAAGGGCCCCAGCAGTTGGGGCTTGCCAGCTCTCTTCTCTGTGTCATGGAATCACACCTCCGTTTTTCAAGCTAACTGAATCTTCTCTTGTTCAGTGTCTGCCTCTCCTTGTATTTGTGTGCTGGGAAAGGCCCATCACTTTGTCCACTGGCTGCTCCTCCTCTGTCTCCTAAGTGCGTTACTAGGCTTGGGTCTTCATCCCTTCTTATGCTCACACTCACTGCCTCCCCATTACTCCCGCGCCCCTTTCCTGGTCTCCATGCTATCTGGGCACTCTCCTGATTAATGCCTGTGTCAGTTCTCTAAAGTCACAGCCTTCCTAAATGGTTCTACATTCCATGTCTTAAAGTCTTAACTGTCTTAAAGCTTTTTTTTTTTTTTTTAAGTGACTAACTGACCCTTTTAGTCCTTTACTAAAACCTGAAGTTAAAGCAGTATAGAAAGTCCCCGCAGGAGCCAAGTGTTAGTATATATTTGCATATCAAGGATTTTTATTGAGTAGGAATAATTTGACTGAGAAGCATGTGATTGATGAATAGAAAAGAACTCATGGTTTTCATTGTCTTTGACTGAATGAGCAAACAGTTCCTAGTACAAAGCTAACTCTGTTCTGGAGACTCACAGTATTGCTTTAGATAGTCAAAACAGACGTTGTGGAGGAGAAACACATTTGTAAATATTTGCATGCACATTGACAGTTTAGAGACTTCAGCTATAACTATTAATAAATCTTTGAAGGAGTCAATTATGGAAGATTTAATAAGATATCAAGCAAAAATAATTTCTTAGGAACTCTAAGTTGCTGGGCCTGGTGGCGCACGCCTTTAATCTCAGTGCTTGCGAGGCAGAGGCAGACAGGTCTCTTAGTTCGAGGCCAGCCTGATTTCTRTAGTGAATTCCAGGATAGCCAGAGTCACATATTGAGACCTTGCCTCAATAAAGAAATAGATAAACAAACAAATAAATAAATGAAAAAGAAAGCCCAGTAATACAATTAGTGATTCATCAGTTCTCACTCAGCAAACATTTTGTTGAGCAGTTGTTTCCTGGGGAGCTTCTAGCTGGTTGGGATATGTCAAGAAGTAAAGAACCTGCTTCTGTGGAGCTTGGTATTCAGTGGCAGGAGAGAAGGACAGTGAGTGACAACCATGAGCTGTGTGTGTGTTAAAGGCATCGCTGGGCTGGGGGGGGGGGTGTCTGCTACCAAGGCTTCTGATTGTTAGTTAATTGTCAGTTTGACCGACTGTAGAAGAAAGTCCTGGGAGGCAGACCTCTGGGCATGCTTGTGGGGCATAATCTTGTTACATTCAGTGATAGGGAAGGACCCGTCTTAACTGTGGGCAGAACCATCCCCTGGGCTTGGGGTCCTAGACTGGATAAAGAGGAAGGGAACTGAGCCACTGCAGGCCTTGCTGCTTTCTGCTTGTGGGTAGATGTGCTGAGCTGCCTTGAACCGGGCTGTCCTGACTCCCTGCTAGGACTGGCACCCTGAGCTAAAAGAAAACCTTTCTCCCTTAAGTGCTTTTTATCAAAGCATTTTTATCACAGCATCAGGAAAAAACAAACAAGGAAAGGCAAGGCTGGTCGGAAGACTTCACTGAGAAAAGGCACCATTCTAGTGGACAAATGACCATTGTTCTATAATTGTACCAGATTAGCTGCTAAGAAAATGGTAGTGTTAGAGAATCAAGAAAATGTGGATCAGATTCCAGTCCAGAACTCAGGGAGTACATAGCTGACCTAGGGAGGTAGGGGTGGGGTGTCATCATAAACCTGGAGCATTCAATCTGCTTTGATTGAAAGGTTCACAAGGTATAAGATATACACATCTTTTCCTCTGCTCTCCCCTCTAACTCCTGTAAGTTAGAAAGAAGTCTTATTAAAACCATAATTCTTAAGCCGTCTGAATATCAAAACACTGGCTTATTAKAGTTGGTCTTGGGATCATTCTTTTTCCATACCACCTTACTGGCTTCTAAAAATAGCTTTTTCTGGGGATCTGTCTCAGTGAGCAGGCTTTGGCACAGCATGCAATCATGAAGACTCGGGGAGACCACTAGCATTGCACAAACAAATCAAAAACATCTGACTATTCAACATGTCAGTTGCCCTTTGAGCCGTTAAATTATCTAAGTGGAATGCAATCATTTAGCTTCCATCCATCCATCTATCCATCCATCCATCCATCCATCCATCCATCATGTACTAACGCAAGGTTACCTTGCTAGGTACTTGCAATATAGCAACAAATAAGACTGGTCAAATTCTGCTTTCTAGGTACTTAGAATTCAGCGAATAATCCAGTAAGACATTACATATATGTCAGCAATTTCCACACTTCTTAATATGTCTTTTAATGATATGGCTCCAGAACTTGTATTCACATGTGTATATTATATTAACATTTTCAAGTTTAGAAATTAAAATAGATTTTAAACATATTTACTCAGTATTGTTACAGTTCCCAATTAACTCTACTCAAATTGAGCTGGCAGTGGTGGAGGTGTTGGAAGCGTTCCTTGCTACCGATCTCAATGATTTGGGTTCTTGAATGAAAGACACATACGTGCATGCAGCCTTATATTTTAATATGCCTTAAACGGCTGGGCCACTCCCAAGCCTCCACGTGGCTAATAACCCCCCTCTCCGATATTCCCGAGTTATTACCTACTAAAATCTATATTCCATCATTGTTGCCCTAGATGCAGTGGGGAGGGGGGCTGGGACTGCTGTTTCCCGACTCTTACATGTTGGCTCTCTCTGTCCTGCCTTCTCAGGTGTGGCACTAAACCTTTCCAGGCATGGTACTTATTGCTCGGGAATCCTAAACGTACTGCCTCTGTCTCCCTGCCCAGCCACTGGCCGGGCAACTTTATTTACCAATCAAAACAAACTGGGGACAAGGTCCCTCAGCAACTTAGCAGACGTGCGGATTCCAGTGTAATTTTGGGGGCCAATTTAACATAACTAGAATTAGACCAAATCCACAACACAGTATTAAGAAAATCCAGGCATACACTGCTATAAACTAACACTCAAGGCTGAGGCTATAAGTTTAARGACAGCCTGGTCAATATATTTGAGTACCAGGGCAGCCTGGGATACATAGTGAAACTATGTCAAAAAATCAACAACTCTCAATCAATAACAAAATCTTGTGATATCAATAGACCCATTTCATTAATAACATGKTGTGACAAGATAACCACCCTAGAGGGGCTCAGAGGTTAAGAACGTAAAACTGTTCTTGTAGAGAATTAGAACAGGATTCCCAGCACCCGTGTTGGCCACTCATAACTGTAACTCCAGCCTAGAGGCATCTGATACCTCTGGACATTTCTGGGCTCCATAGTTACTCACATGCACACACATAGACACTTGCATAATTAAAAATAATAAATTCTCTCTTAAAAAGAAAAAAATGTCAGATGTGCTAGCACATACCTTTATTCCCAGCACTTGGGAGATAGAGGCCATCTGGTCTACATAGTAAATTCCAGGCTAGCCATAGCTACATAGTACCTAGTGTTATGTATTTTTAAGCAATTTAAAAAAATGGAAAAATGAATAACCATTCCACAGTCTCCCAAACAGTGAGAAAGTTGAYATCATGTTATATTTTTGTAATTACTTTTAATGTCARCCTTATCAGAAGAGAGCCAAGCTCTCCTGACTACTTCTTCATTTAGTCCATTGTTTTAACTTAAACTCATGGAAATATGCTCTCACATGGTCGTATAGAAAGAAGTTTTCATAGCCTCTTAAGAGAACTCCGAGTATTATTCTTTGACATCTCACCAACACTCAAGTGATAGACTCTTTCCTCTTCCTTCTCTTCCTTCTCTTCTTCCTCCTCTTCCTTCTCTTCTTCCTCCTCCTTCTCTTCCCCCTCCTCTTCCTCCTCCCTTTTTTTGAGACAGGGTTTCTCTGTGAAGCTTTGGCTGTCCTGGAACTCACTCTGTAGACCAAGCTGGCTTTGAACTCATAGAATCTGTTTGCTTCTGCCTCCCAASTGCTGCGGTTAAAGTGTGCACCACTGACAGTTCCTCAAATATTAGTTACATTTGGAACCTGAAGCTRTTATTAATGAAATAGATGTATGTAGATATTTATTCTAAAATTCATGGCTTTGGCATGTAGAATGGCTACTTTACCTAGCAGGACATCTTATAAAATCATGTACTGATGATCATTTGGGGAGCTGCTTCACCTAATTTTGCAATTCCTACATAGATGTTGACACTTTTCATTGTATGATATAGAAAACTCACATTTGTTGAAAACCCAAACTCAGCAGGAAAGGCTTTGGAATTTTAGGAATGGGTCAGAGTGAGGGTAGAAAGAAAATATACATTTTCCAAAATTCCATTGTTAGTTTGAAACCTTGAATTTTGTAGTTAGCAAYAGACTGTAAAAATCTCCCTGGAATACAGGCTGTCTTTATTCATTCTGAGGGAAATACCTGCCGGATACCTCAAGTGTGAATAATTTTTTCTGTTTGAGTTTTGTGTTTTGTTTGTTTGAGACAGGGTCTTCCTGTGTAGCCCAGGCTGGTTTGAAATCACTATGTGTACTCCAGGCTGGCTTTGAACTTGTGTTGATCTTCCTGCTTCTCAGACCCTCAAATGCTGGGATTATCCATATGGACCATTTTGCCATGCCTGGCTATCAGGTTTTTTTTGTTGTTGTTTTTTGTTTTTGTTTTTGTTTTTGTTGTTGTTGCTTTTTTTAATATAAAAATAATGTCCTGTGAATGCCAGGCAGTTTACAACTCGGGTTTTTCCTCGAGGTGACCATTGGTTTTGAACTGCACAGAAGTGTTTTGTTCATACCTCCTATTTGTTCTTAGAGCTGTTTGATAAATGTGGACCGATGCTTGAGATTTCAAATATGTATTGATTCTGTAAAAGTGAATTCTAAGGGAAACAAAGTCTGTCTTTCCCCCTCCTGCCAGCATGCGGTAGGGGAGATTATAAGGCTGCTCGTTCAGTCTGGAGCTGTTGCCTTCACTCATGCTCAGGGCTTTTCATCAGAGCTGCCCTTGCAACATCAGTACCAACAGCATGGTTTAAAACTTAGGGTGTTTAGTAAGACCCCCTTGTCCTAATCGGGTCTCCACTGTGGTTGTATCTCTTATTTTACCTGATTTTGTTGGGGTCTGAAAAACCAAAACATCCCAGGCAGCCACAAGAATCCAGCAAAGCAAGATCTTTATTTGAATTAGGCAGCAGAAACTAACAAGTCAGGGACAACAGCACAGGCCTAGGAGCTTTCTCTGTCCTCAAAGGCAAGTTGCACAGTGTATGCAAAGAGAGGAACTGTAAAGAGAAGTGGGGTCTAGTGGCTCATTCTGTCTGTCATACACGCTCCCCGAGGTAGAGAAAGGAGGTTCTCATCCCTAGTGGTGTGCTTTGCATAGCAAAACGGGGATAAGAGGAGGTTTATTTAACAGTCATGGTTACCTGAAGCCTAGAGACTAAATTCCGATGCTGCTGTTGAAAATCCCTGAACTTTCCTATCTCTGGTTTTATATTATTGCTAAGACAGATTTGATATGTAGCTCCCCAGGCTGACTGAGACAGGTGTAGCCCTGGCTGTCCTGGAGCTCACTCTGTAGTYCAGTCTAACTTCAAACTCAGAGATCCCCCTGCCTCTGCTTCCCAAGTGTTGGGATTAAAGTTGTGCACAACACTGCCATCATCTGACTGAAGTTGGATTCTTTTTTTTGGTTTTGGGTTTTTTCGAGACAGGGTTTCTCTGTGTAGCCCTGGCTGTCCTGGAACTTACTCTGTAGACCAGGCTGGCCTTGAACTCAGTGCTGGGATTAAAGGCTTGTGCCCGCCCGGCTGAAGTTGGATTCTTAAATTCTCCTGCTTCAGCCTTTTAAGGCTGGGGTTATAGATGTGTGTTAGCATGTGCTAGCATGTACTAGCATGTTCAGGCTCAACTTCTGTTTCTTTGTGCTGGAAAATAAAGGTAATACCTATTTCATGTAGTTGCTGTGAAGATTTGTTTAATATTTTTAGAACTTTGCATAAATCAAGTGCTCAGTAGATTTAGCGTTGGTTGTTTGCACAGACAGGTTCAGTCTTTAGCTAAGGGAACAAAAGCTAGAATTTAAGATGCACCTGAGCAATAAGGTGAATCCAGGGTTTTGTGCATCATGGAAGAGCGTACTGGGAAGGGSCACTGACAGGTAGACTTGGCTTGTGGGTGAGAACTCTAAACTGTGGCTCAGATTTATGTCCCTCCAGCTTAGGACCGTGGCTGGAATGTGGAACACAGGTTTATACAGTACCTGAGGGAAGGAATGTCGACTTTAAGGAAGAAGAAAGCACCCCCCCCCCTTTATCATGAGCAGCATGTGTGGAAGAAGTGACATTTCAGTGTAGCCTAGAAGAAGGGGTAGAGTCTGAAAAGTGCGGGTAACAGAGACTTAGAGTGAATGAGGTGACAACCTCACTATAATTATGTATAACAATGTATTTGTTACTTTTCTCATCATTGAGAAGAAAAACCTGAGATCAGCCACTTTAACCTGGAGACTCAGTCCACGGTGGCAGGGAAGGAAGGCACTTAGTGATAGCTGCTCAGTCTTGGTAGCCCGTGGTGGGGCTTGTTTATCTCAGACAGGATACCAAGAACAGTCCAGAAGTGGGGAAGGCTGTAACTTTCAAGTCTTCCTCTGGTGGCCCGCATCTGCCAGCTAGACCCTACATCCCTAAGAGTCTACAGTCTACCAAAGTAGTGCCACCAGCTGGGAATGGAGCATTGCAACACCTGAGAGTGTTGGGACAGTTCATAGTCTGCCTATGATTCTAGGCATGTGATTGTGTTTTCCAGAAGATGGTAAGTTACTGGAGATCATGGGTTGTCTTACGCTTGCTCATATCCCAAACATTTATACTTCAAGCATTTGAGGGCTCAGTAGATATTTGGGAGTGTCTGAGCAATTAGTCTTGTGAACATGTTTTTTGAGTAATATTTTATTTTGCATTAATTGTCAGAGTCCTTCCTATAAAGGTTGATTCTTCTGTTTGCTTAAGTTATAAAGCAGCCAAATTTCTACTTCTTTTGCAAACAGCCAGTCATCTGTTCATAGTAGTTGTGTGTCTTAAAGGAGAAGAAAGTACATTAGAAAAGCAGGTTCCTAGGTAGAGGAACAGACATGGTCAGCTGTGGAGTGTCAGACTTCGTGCTCAGATCTACTTTATGTGGTTTGRTCTGTATGCTTTGGGAAATGCTGTCTTTTCAAAGATTTGAGATTCTTACTTAAGTATGTTCGGTTGTGATAACTGTACCAACAGTGCTAAGATTTGGAGCTGGAGAGAAGGTTCAGTTGTTGAGAGCACCTGCTGCTCTGCCAGGGTACATGGGTTCAGTTCCTGACACTCAGATTGTGGCTYGCTACTGTTTTAACATCCACTTCTAGGGTATCCAACAGCCTCTCTGACCTCCTTTGGTACCAGACATGGATGTAGTGCACAGACATATTGGTAAACAAAGCACCCATACACATTAGCAATGCCTTTTTAAAAGAAAGATTTCAAAACCTTGAAAATCCAACAACAGTGGACAAATATTGTTTTCCCTCTGTGTATTATATAAACCAGCATTACTGGGAATTAGAATTACAAACAGTTTCTTAATGATTTTTTTTCTGGCTGTTTGATTATTAAAACATATCTTTTTTTAGACTGTGTGTCTAACAATAATATCTAGATATTTTAGCCTACTTTCTGAACTGGTGTAAATATACAACTTTTTTAAAGCCTCACAACCTCCTGATAGTATCATCTTCACAGGCGATATTGTCATTCCACAGTACAGATGAGTACAACTTGTAGGAGTCAGTTCTCTCCTTCCACTGAGTATTGGATATCAAACCTAGGTCTTCAGACATGGCTGCAAGCACCTTAACTGCTGAGCCAACTCATGAGCCTTTGAATCTCACTCAGTAAGTGCAAGTCAGCACATGTGGGGAAGGGAAGGGAGGTGTGTGTGTGTGTGTGTGTGTGTGTGTGTGTGTGTGTGCATGTGTGTGTGTCAGTATGCATGTGGATGCTAGAAGTCAACTGTTGGATGTCTCCCTCTGCCATTCTCCATGTTATTTTTTTAATACAGGATTATCACTGAACAGGAAGCTAGCTAGCTATGTTGACTAGCCAGGGAATCCCTAGGTTCCCCAGGTCTTCATTTTCCAGTGCTGGGATTACCTTTCGATTGGGTGCAAGGGACCCAGTCTCAAGTCCTCATGTTTGTGTAGCAGGTGCTTTACCAGCTAAGCCATCTCCTCAGCCTTGTTCCCCATCATCTTTTTTTATATTTTCAAAAGTGAAATTTAAAGAGACAATATGCTGGGCTTTGTGCTGTATGCATACCTTTAATCTCAGTACTTGGGGAAGGCAGGGAGGAGATTCCTACCAATTCTAAGCCAGTCTGGTCTGTAAAGTGAGTTCCAGGAGAGAGGGTGGGGAGAAGGGAGGGAAGGGGAGGGAGGGAGAAAAAGAGAAGAGGGGGAGGAGAGGAGGGAGGGGAGAGGGGGCAGGAGACTGAGTATCAATAATATATTGTAAGAGCAAGTATTGTTTTATGAATCTAATGTTCTGGTTTTATATACACATATACATCCATACACCTATATGTTAACCAGGACATGTTATAAATATGTCTCTTATTGAGAACCATGAACAAAAATTGCAACTTCCTGGCTCAGAGGGTGTAAAACAGGCTCCATCATGTATGAAGAGGCATGATGGATGTTGGAAAATATTTTGAGTTGAATCTAATGCCTAAAAATCTGTAAAATTCACCTCTAATCTTACCTCAAGAGCCTTTTTGAGTACACACACACACACACACACACACACACACACACACACACAGAAATTTTTTTTGGCCATTTTTCGTTGTAATTAGTGGTTTTGTGTCCCCTTTAGGAACTATTTATTTCCTATATCAAAATACGAAGATAGTCTCTTTCACTTCAAATTTTGTTTTTTTTCTTTCAAATTACAAACTAAAGAAAACATTTGGATTTGATTTATGTATAATACAAGGTAGGATTAGATTTAATTTTTCTTCATAATTATCCTAGTGCCATTTACTAAAGAGTTGTTTCTTATTGCACATGAATGCACATTTGTCTCAAATCAAGTGTCTGCATGCACATCGGGACCTGTTTCTGTTTCTAATCTCTTTTAATTTATTTATTCTTGCTCCAGTAGCCAACGATAACCTTGACTTTAGACTCGGCCTTTTGGGAAAACATTATGACCTGAACTTCACCTTTAGCCCCATGTTTTCTTTTTGAAACTTGAGGACAGTTTATTAGAGTTGCTGGCAAGTGAGCTCCAGGAGGGAGCTGATGAGATGGAGAGTTAGAGGTGGTGCAAGCCATGGGCTCAGCATGAAGTCTGTGAGCAGTTGCCTGGGAGGRGCAGCTCTTCAGAGCAGTGAGCATGCTCAGTTCCAGCCAGGCTTAGGCCGTGGGCAGCCCGCAGTGAGGGCCGGTGGGTAACTGCCCGTGTTCTCTTATGACCATGACTATGACTTCCTCCTTGGCATAGACTCTCTGACAAGACGTCTCTCTCTTCAGAAAGGTCTGTGTTATCTGTACTCTCTGCAGTTCTAGAAAAGCTTTGGAATCACCTTTGCAAATCTCAAAAAATTTTTTTATTTTAATTAGCATTTTATTTAATCTAGGAATTGAATTAAAATTGAATATTATGGAATGGGAATGCTTCATGAATGCTATGTTTCCATTTATTTAGGTTATGTTTCCTTTATTATCATAATGTTTGTTTTAAATTTTAAAAATTATATTTAAAAATCTCAGTCTTGCCGGGCAATGGTGGCATACGCCTTTAATCCCAGCACTTGGGAGGCAGAGGCAGGCGGATTTCTGAGTTTGAGGCCCTCCTGGTCTACAAAGTGAGTTGAAGGACAGCCAGGGCTATTGAGAGAAATCCTGTCTCGAAAAAAACAAAAACCAAAAAAAAAAAAAAGAAAAAAGAAAAAAAGAAAAAATCTCAGTCTTGGACTGGCAAGATGTTTCAGTGGGTAAAAGCACTTGCCACCAGACATGATGGGCATGGCCTGAGTGACCCATGTGGTAGAAGGAGAAAACAACTTCTGCAAGTTGTCCTGAAAATGGTAAGTTTCCCACAGATGTGCAGTGCAGTCATTAGCACTAAAAATGCTAATGTAAGGAAATTGGCACTGATAAATTAACATCACCTAATCAACTGACTCTCAAGTTTCTGCAGTTGACCCAGTGATGTCCTTGATACCAAGAGAGTATAAGTTAGCATCACTTGGTATGCCTGTGAGCAGACCTCAATCATACATTTCATTCTGGCATTTTCCATCAGAATCGTTTTTGAGGACTCTCGCCTTTTCTCCCTCATCCCACTGATGCCTCCCCTGCTCGGTGTGAGGAGGGTACTGCACAAACTTAAGAGGAAACCGATTTCTTGAGAGAAATGAAGTAGTTTCTTAGCAGCAGTGGTGTGCGTGACTTGTGGGTTTTGAATTGTAACTATGTTTAAAAGTTAAACTAGGGAAAGCATATAAAGTGATTTCTGAGTGCATTGTAGGGGCTTGCAGATGAGGTATGCTGATTATATAAAAGTATAGGTCAAGAAAGGTCAGGAATTCTTACGACATGGGTCATAGGCAATAAGATATCTTGAGTGTTGGCATGATTTGTAATTGTGGTAAGATTTCGTCAGAAAAACTCATACAGTATGTGGTTACCAAGAGTCATGGCGTGTATTTTGACTGTAAACATGTTTCATAATCTTGTTCATGTGATTTCTCTTAGCACATGAGGGTATCTTGTTCTTTGCAGACGTTGTCAAAATTTTTGACACTCAGTCACCTGGGAATGCACCCAAGACCCCAGGAATGATGGGTTCTTTTCCTTTCCCATGTCCCTATTTTATTCCTGTTTTTCTCTTTCCTCATTGGGCTTTCACATCTGTTCTCTGTCTCCCCCAGTATTCCAGTCATAGAGTCCGGGAGAAGGTGTCAGATACTTCTCGAGTTGGAGTTGCCCAGCGTGAGCCCTGGGAACAGGACTTGGGTCCTTTGGAAGAGCAGGGAGTTCCCTAACTTCTGACTTATCTCTCCAGCCCGCTATGCGTACTTTATACCCCTCCACTGGCTGCCGCCATTGCCGTTTCTTACAATCTCTTTCAGGTCTCTAATGGTCTTAATTGCTRTTAGAACTCATCCACCGAATTCTTAAGTTTGATTATTTTATATATATTTAAAATTTATTGTAATTCAAGAATTCATGTCTGGTTATTTGAAAAATAAAATGAGGAGCCAAATAGATGGTTCAGTATTTCCTGAATGGAATCTTTAGAACACAGGAAAGGCAGAGCAACTGATTACAAAATTCTCCTCTGACCTCCATGCAGGTCATACAATAATACAATAATAAATAAATAAAATTTAAAAATACCTCTTGGTTACTTATAAACTAATCTGGAATTTCTGTTAGTCTTGGTGTTCAGTTATGTGTGGCTTTATCTGCAGAAGCACCTCCATATGTATATTTGATTGTATTTACTTGTTGCTGGACTATATTTGAAAAATTGTTTATAGAAATAGAAGTCAGTACCAGGTAGTGATGGTACATGCCTTTAATCCTAGCACTTGGGAGGCAGAGGCAGAGGCAGAGGCAGGTGGATTTCTGAGTTCAGTGCCAGCCTGGTCTACAGATTAAGTTCCAGGATAGCCAGGGCTACACAGAGAAACTCTGTCCCAGAAAAGGAGGGAAGGAAGGAAGGAAGGAAGGAAGGAAGGAAGGAAGGAAGGAAGGAAGGAAGGAAACAAAGAAAGAAAGAAAAGGTCAGCAACCTGTAGAGGAGATCTTTCACCCACTTTGCTAGTCAGAGTCACTAATTAATATGGGAGGCTCTTTTAGTCTTTACAGGTAGTAAGACCTTCGGGGCCTACACAGATGCCCAAACAGTTGTTTTTAATTCTGATTTATCCTTAGTKTCACAATGAAGCCATTTTGGGATCCCAATCAAGACATAGCCTAATTTACCAAAGTTCCTTTTRCTAATGCAGTGGTTCTCAACCTTCTGAATACTGTGACCCTTTAATACAGTTCCTCATGTGATATCCCCCAACCATAAAATTATTTTCATTGCTACTTTATAACTGTAATTTTACTATTGTTATGAATCATTTTCCAGTGGTCTTAGGCAACCTCTGTGAGTCATTCAACCCCTAAAGGGGTTGGTCACACCCCACGAGTTGAGAGCCAGTGTGCTAATGGGCCCTGCTCTTCAGCTTTCTCTTAAAAAGACTTTTAGGTTCAAACTCAAATTCGGCCCAAATAGAGTTCCCAAATACCCTTGGCACACACACTGACAGATCTTAAGTGCGTCATCCAGAACACAGCTCCTCCTTAGGAATTTATAACACTGCCAGGCAAAGAGCATCCCTAAATACTAGGCCTCTCCTCCAGATGTTTGCCCTTTACAAGATACTGACTAGGAACTCTTTACTACTTTGGCTTATGGTAACTGTCTTCTGTCCTTTCCTTTCCTTTCCTTTCCTTTCCTTTCCTTTCCTTTCCTTTCCTTTCCTTTCCTTTCCTTTCCTTTCCTTTCCTTTCCTCTTTCCTTTCCTTTCCTTTCCTTTCCT
>BDUI01002815.1:36490-50710 GCA_002335545.1 Apodemus speciosus | reverse complement strand
TGTGTGTAGCCTTCTCTTGGCTCAGTGTCTCATGCCTTTAAGTTTATTACATGAAATTATGTATTGTGTGTGTAGCAGTCAGAGGCCAATCTGTGGGAGTTGATTCTCTGGCATTCAGTCTTCTATTATGTGGGGCTCTGGTCTTCAGCCTTGGCATCTTTACCTGCTAAACCATCTTGCTGACCCTCATCAATAATATTCTTGGCGTTCTCTGTCTTTGAACTGTATTACTCAGTTTCTTTCCCACTCTTTCCCACAGTGTAATATTATAGTCCAGGTTGGCAGGTCTACTTTTAAGGAATTTCAGACTGAGTAGTGCTTTCCGAAGTCACTTTAAGTTTGGCTCCTTATCAGTTCCAGGAGAAAGTTTTATGTTGCTAACACTTGTTTTTTTTGTGTGTGTGTTTGTACAAGCAGAACTTTCAAACCTGTTGGCACCACATATGACTGCATGTTTAAGCTTAATTTCAGTGTAAATGAGTTGCCTGCTCATACACCTTGCTTTTCTGTCACATGACTACTTGGCATTTGAGCCATCTGTCTCCTCTGCCTCTGTTTGATCCCACTGTTCCACAGCAGGGGCCTGTGTCACCTTTGTTTTTCTTTTCAGAGGAGGCCAGCTTTCCTCTCAGTTTCAGGGAACTTTGCTTCTGTTGGGTGACTCCACCCACAGGGTAGTCTCTTCCACTTCATTCAGATTTTTGCCACAGACAGCTCTTGACTCTCTAAAATAATCTCTGTATGTCTCACAGCAGCTTCTTTTTCTTCATAACTTTGAGTCACTGGCCAATGTTGTGCTTACTCACACTTTCTGTGCTTGTGTTGAGCCTTTTGTCTCCTTGAGGACTCAATGCAATGGCTCTGCCTTTATCCACTCAGACTTTCATAGCAGAATATCATAGAAGTTGGACAACTCTGGCATTCAGGAAAGGCTTCTCCCTGCCTTCGCAGCCTGGAGGCCCTCACCCTCTGGCTCCTAACCCTCCTGTGGTTGTATGTATAGAGGAAAAGATTCCCTGGCATCCATGATCAGAAACACTTTGCTTGTGGGTTTTTTGTCTTGGTTTTTGTTTGCTTGTTTTTGTCTCTTGCATTTATGTCAGCGTTACACTTTGATTTTTGTTACAGTAGGAGTAAAGGATACAAATCCATTACTTTATATGTGATTTTTTTTCTCTCTCACTAAAACCCCATTTTCTGAATGTCATGAAACTTGGATCATACATTAGTTAGAATTTACATAGGTATATAGTTAAGATATTTCCTCATCAGAGAGAATGATCTCTTTAACCTTTTTAAAAGTATGAATGGTTTAAAAATACTGAAGTTTATAATTCTAGTCAAAAGTTCTCTCAGATCAGGAGGTGATTAATTTTTCTGTATTAGCATTTCTGAGACTTTAGACTGTCAACTGTGTAGTTTACTTGGTTGTTGACATACAGGGGAAAATATCAGTTTGAATTGTGTAGATATTAAATGCAGTTACTCTCAGAGATATGTTAAAAATATGTATCCTGGACGAAGAGCTCCCAGAGCACAGCTGGTCGGCTAGAATAGGGAGAACACAGCATTTGATTAATGCGCTACAGCAGCAAAGGCAGCACAGTGAAAGGCACAGAAGCATCTCAGAGGAAACGGACACATTTTCTGAGTTCTCCAGTGAAGCCCTGTAGGGTGTGCTCAGATCCTTCTGTGACAAATCATTGCCAAGCATGAGGAGCTCTTGTCTACAGGGAAGCTAAGCTCCTTAGAGACCCTGTGCTCCGKTTTTCACTAGAAGCTTGTCAGCAGGTCCTTCTACCGCCCTCGACCATAAGTGAGACCATACTGTTTACACAMGCAGCTTAGCGAGCCTCTCTGTTCTGTTTGGTGCTTTGGGCCCTTTCAGACCTGAGTTCTGAGATAACAGTAAGCTCTTTTTGGTTTTTTCGAGACAGGGTTTCTCTGTGTAGCCCTGGCTGTCCTGGAACTCACTCTGTAGACCAGGCTGGCCCCGAACTCAGAAATCCAGCTGCCTCTGCCTCCCAAGTGCTGGGATTACAGGCGTGCGACACCATTGCCTGGCAACAGTGAGCTGTTTATAGTGGCTTTTCCAAGAGCTGTCTCAGGTCAGCTATAGTAGCTCTTTTCTGCATATGCACTTAAAGAAAATTATGTCAGATATTCAAATTCTTCCTGATTGACACTTTGATGTATAGATTTCTAAAAGTCCATATTAATAGGTAAATATTTGGGATATAATTTTTAATGTTTAAAACAAAGACCAAAGATTGGCTTCTATTTAATTTTGAACCTTCCTGGTAGGCTAGTTTAAAATGTTAACATTTCATTTACATGTATTATCTTCATAATCCAAACTCCAGTAGTTATCTTAGGGGATTGTGGCTATGCTTGCTACTGTGGAATTATGTATGTTATCTGTCATACTACTATGTACCTGGTTTCTCTTTGCATCATTGTTTTGGAATGTCTCCCAGGTGTCTAGTGGAAAAAGTAAGGGCTATAGCTGTTGCCGCATCCCCTTCTTAGTCTCTCTGAGGCCTTCCTTTGGTACTACATGTCCTAGTTACAGTTTCTACTGCTGTGACAAGCACCATGACCGAAGGCATCTTGGGGAGGAAAGCGTTTGTTTCTCTCCATTGCTTGCTCAGCCTGCTTTATTGCCACACAGGACGACTTGCCCAGGTGGCACCACCCATAGTGGGCTACCCCCCCTCCATCAGTCGTTAATCAAGAAATGTGCTCTGCAGACTTAACTGCAGGCACTCTGATATACACAACTTCTCATTTGAGTCTCCTCTTTCCAGATACATCTAGGTTTTTGTCAAGCCGACAGAAACCTTACAGGACACTGCACTTACATTATGTACTTGAGTGAGGCAAGGATTACATTGGTTCCTTTTATTTTGGTTTTAGCGACAAGTGTAGGAGTGCACACCTTTGATCTAACACTTAGGAGGCAGAGGTCGCTTCTTTGAGTTTGAGGACAGCCAGGGCTTGTTAGACAGAGAACCCCTGTCTCAAACATACAAAACAAAAGACAGTTTTCTCTAACTTTTCTCTAACACTTTACTATACTTTCTCATTTTATCTTCATAAAAACTCTGAAATAGGGGACTGGAGAGATGGCTCAGCTGTTAAGACCACACTAAGTTGCTCTTCTAGAGGTCCTGAGTTCAATTCCCAGCAACCACGTGGTGTCTCACGACCATCTATAGAGAGATCTGGTGTCCTCTTTTGGCCTGCATGCATGCAAAATGCTATATACATAATAAACAAATCTTTTTTTTAAAAAAACCCTCTGAAATAGATATGATTTTACATGTGTGACCATGAAGAAACCCAAGAAAAGTAGTTTTCTGAGGTTGCAGATTTCTAAAAGTACATTAATTATATTACATAAGCTTAACTTTGAAAACTTTTAGAGGTTTTTTTGATTTTTCCAATTTCTCTTAGTATGTTGTTCTTCCAGAGATCTCTGRTGGCTTCCTAGATGGTACTCAACCATGTGATGCTCTCCCAYCCCTGTAGAGAGACCATCCTGTGAGACTACTGCACTATTGACACATGTGTTGGGCAGAGTGATAGAGGGCTGGTGGGAAGGAGGAGGCTGGAACAGAGTCCAGGGCAGTCATCTAAGAGAGTGAACTGGGGAGTGGGGGGGGGGGTTGCAGATCAGGAGCTCTCCCCTGTCACAGTATCAGTCCAGTGGTGACAGGGATGCTGCCTGTGGGCACGGAGGTAGCGTTCCCTTGGTAAGTGTCTGCCTCACATGCTCCGAATCCTGGGGCCATCCCCAGTTCCCCGGAGACCTGGTGTGGGGGTGTGAGCCTGTAATTGGAGGTAGGAAGATCAAGAATTCAGGATCATCATTTTATTTTAATCCAGCCTGGGACACATGAGACCCTGTTTCAAAATCCAAACAAACAGGCCAAAAACCCCTATAACCGAGTTACTGATAGACTGTGAATTAGCATACATAAAATACTTGCCAGGTAGTATTAGCTGTTACATCATCATTCCGTGCATACAGCTGTTCAGGTTATTGAAACAAAAATTAGAATGTATTGGTATGATTCTGAAAAGCAAATATATGAATTATGCTCATCCTTGATTTTTCAGATACTATTTTATATAATGGTCATACGTGGAGTAGAATTAGGAATTGTGAAGAGTTGGCATAACTTACTGTAAAATTGAAACTTAGAAAATTTGAGGGTCTTCATCCTTGCTTATATTAGTGTATCTGTAAGTAAGTAAGTAGGGTACCTCACTGAGCCCCTGTAAGGGACTGTCATGGTACTGTGATCAAGGCCTCTGGAAGGGACTGTCACAGTACTACTCTTCCATCTTGTTGGTTGTGTCTCCATGATAGAATTGTGTCTGGTTAAGAGTAAGCACACATGAAAGGCGGGTCTCAGTGGAAGCAGAGAAGTCATGTTCTCACTTCATTGCTTACCTAGTAAAAGAAGCTTTCTTGTTAGGAAAAGTACACACGACATTACTAAAATGTGAGAATGAAGTTAATATCTTTAACATTTTTCCTTAAGGACCAGAGTAATGCGGAGCAGCACGCAGATGGAATTATAGTAAGTCTAATGCAGTCTTTGTTCCTTTACTCCTGCAGAGCCTTAGAACCATCCTGTCAGGAGCAGCCTGAGTCTCTGTTCACTTCTCAGCGCAAACTCTTCTCTCCACATACTCACTGCTTCTTGTTTTTATCTCGCAATCTTCCTTCAGCCCCTAACGTTGGCCATCTTTCAACAATCATTTGGAGGGGAAATGACAGTCTTAAAATTGTTCTAAGTATTGGTTCTTTGAATGAATCACTTTGCATGTGTCAACTTGAAGAGTTAATTAGCTTCCATGGCGCGTCTCTCACTGAACTGCATTTCTAATGAAACATTGTCTCAGATGAAAGGGGGAGTGTGTGCAATATCAAAACAGACCTTCATCTGTTAAAAATGTTGTTTTTTATGTTCCCCTCTGTTTCCTGTTTGGACTTGTTGTTAGTACTATGTTGCATAATGTATTCTTGATAGAACAGATAATATGGGTTCTTGGACATAGCTTCTTTCTTCAGCTTTTTATCTTTCTATTACTCTTTAACATTTTATTTATAAATAAGAAAAATTTATGGAAAGATTTCTCAGCTGGTAATAAGATTTTAATGATTTATAGTTGGAAGGCTGCAGAGCTGGCCTCGAAGGCATAAGGACCAGAGTTTGGATTCCCTCCACCTACCTAAAAGCCAGGCRTGGCAGCATGCACCTGTAGCCTAGCGCTGAGATAGGGGAGAGACCCAGGGATAGAAGACAGCATCACTGTTGGCTTCTGGCTGCTGTGTACAGGACACAAACACTCAGTACACACACACACACACACTCACTCACTACACACATACATACAGACACTACACACACACACATTCACTATACACACACACACAGAGACACTATATTTACACACACAGTCACTCACTATACACACACATACAGACACTCACTATACATACACACACAGAGACACTCACTATACACACACACACTATACACACACACATACACAAAAGTAAGTCAGGGTCTGTTTAATAGTTTAATGACCTCTGTTGTCTAAAGTAGCTGTGGATAGAGTTCAGTTAAGAGTTCTTGCTTAACACGCGTGAAGCCCTGGGTTTGATTCTTTTTTTCCCCCAGCACCACATCAACTAAATGTAATGGTGACACCTGTAATACTAGCTCTCAGGAAGCAGAAGGAGGATCATCAGCTATATTAGGGAGTCTGAGGCCAGCCCAGGCTACAAGAGACATCTCGAGAGAGAAGCAGAGACTATTCTTAAAACAGTAAGAGCCTCTTTATCCTGAAGCCCAGTGTCAGCTTGTCTAGGATCTAGAGATAGCACATTAGAGCCTTGACAACAGTATTGCGCCTGGGGAGGAGTGAACTTGTTGACTTTACAGCTAGTTTGAAATAGGAAGCAAGTTTATTATTTATGAGTTTTTTAAAAAATGTTTTAGGGGCCTGGAGAGATGTCTCAGTGATTAAAAGCACAGGCTGCTCTTCAGAGGACCCGGGTTCACTTCACAGTACCCACGTGGCAGCTCACAACTGTCTGTATCACCTGTTGCAGGGAATGTGCCTCCCTCGTGCATGAAGGGAAAACACCAATGTATATAAAATTTTTAAAAATAAATTTAAAAATGTTTTTTAGACAGATAAAGGAATCATTTTTGGAATCTGAATTAAATATACTGGGATTTTTCTTCCTCTATTCAAAGTGTCGACCCTGGTGGTATGATCCACTACAAGTGCATGGTACAGATGTAGTGCAGTGTGATAGCTCTTTCTGAGGTAGCCTGTGGGGCAGGAGTGTGTGTTCTGGTTCCCAAGGGACACACTTATGCAAAACTCAATTTTTGGTTATTTTTAATCCCCTTTTCCTCAAAGGCCAATTCATGTTTTAGAAAGAAGACTACACACATTTGATCTTTTACAATTTAAGAACATTGGGAAGGTTCAAAAATGTAAACTCGTGGGAAATTGATTTGAATAATTTACTCTGAAACTGTAGTCCTTTTGCATAAAGTTTGAGAAGACTGGACCCGGTGATGCCGGCTGAGAGCCAGGATGCTGGGACTGCGCTGCAGTCCTGCCACTCACCGACTGAGACCCGAGGCGAGTTACCCAACTGCTCCAGTCTCAGTGTTTCACATGAAACCAGCCTGAGGGGTTTACCCCTGCATGTTGTTGAGGTGCAGTAGACACAGTCCATAGCTGTGCACACTTTGCAGTGAGGTACGGTAGACACATTCCATAGCTGTGCACACTGCACATTTTACTCACACATTGCTTTTGCTCGGATTCTTCATGTCCCAGCAGATTACAGCTGAGGATTACTTGTTGTATAAGTGTCCTTTTAAAAGGAAGTTACAGAATGACTTTTTTTAGCTGAAATTGGCCAGTATCTTAAGATAAACATTGGCAATTCTTATTCCATCAAAACAAGAAAAGGTTATATATTTTTAATCTATATGCTATCAAAAAGGCAAAATCACAACATTAGTTTATCTGTGTTTCATGGACTTTGGAGCCTCTACTTGATTTAAGAAGGATGAGCTATACGGGACAGTGTCAGAAATCCTGAGTTTTAAAAGATGATGTGGATATGGACAGCACTAGCTACAACCTCTAGTTAGTTTTCTTATAATCTGGCTCAAAGCGGACTCAGGCAAGCTTGAATCTCCTCTGCAGAAGTGGCCTGCTTTGAGCATCTGCCTGTCTCCTGGCTTTTCGGATTGACTGGGTGACACGGAGCCTGGCTGACTCCATTCCGGCTGGCTCCATTTGAGGCCTGGCGCAAGGAACTCAGTTACCAACTTTTCCTTTTTTTTTTTTTTTTTTTTTTTTTTTTTGGTTTTGTTTTTTAGAAATCCAATTTATCTTTATTTTGTGGCTTCACATGTCTAGACAAGCTCTTTACCATCGAGCTGTGTTCCCCAGTCGTCGTTCCTACTGTTTCAGTTTAGGATAGGATCTCACTTAAGTTGTGCTTGAACTCATTCTGTAAACTCTCACAGGCCTTGAGTTTGGGATTCACCTTCCTCCATTTTCCAAGTAGCTGGAATTATAAGCCAGTGCCAGTTCCCATGATTTGTTTTTATAAAATTTGTTTATTTGACAAGCCCAATATTAGAATATTTCACCTGGAGGAAAGAGTTCATCTAAAAAGTTGAATTCCAGTCCCTGATTCTAAATCGTATTTCATCAACTCTTCAAGGGAAAAGATAATACATTTTCRTTTATGTGGATCAGAGTACTAGTGAAGGACTTTTGCCTGTGTTTAGGTTTCGGTTACAGCCAGGGATCAAGCCTGGCCTTATCCACGCTAGGCGAGGACTCCACCACTCAGCTGCAGCCCAGTCCTTTGTGCTCCTGCCTTGTGCCAGCCACCCCAGGGACTAGTTAATTCTCAGAACACCTTGTTGGTCAGAACTTCCAAAGTTACTAGGACTTATTCCAGATGTGAGCCATAAGATACCAGAATCATAAGGCAGTAAATTGCAAATCTTCCTAATGCTATAACCCTTTAATACAGTTCCTCATGCTGTGGTGACCCSCAACCATAAAATTACTTTTGTTKCTACTTCATAACTGTGATTTTACTATCATGAATCGTAATGTAACTATTTTTTGGAGATAGACATTTTTCAAGAGGTCATGACCCACAGATTAAGAACTGCTGCAGTAGCAGCTATGTAATCCAGGCTCTTATTATGTTTTTATCCACCGGGAAAACTGAGAGGACAAGAGCCTTAAGGAGTTCAAGAAATTAAAGTTCTAGGTCTCTGTTTTCGTACATTCCCTAACTCACTTTACTAGATACTGGCAAAGGGTTATTTTCATGGTGCCATTTGTAATTGTCCTTTGATCCTTGATAACTAGAATCAGAACTCTTATTTTCAAGTTATTTAAGAAAATCAGATTGAATAGCTTTTTAAAATAGGGAGGGGTTTCAATAGCCTGAAAATAATTTAGATATTAAATGACAGTACTAAAAAAGAAATCCCTTTACCACTCACGGTCTCGGTTTATGTTGCTAAGTGTTTTTAAGGTTTTGTGGATACATTTGGGGATCATTGAGTAGCCGAGATCTTGTTTAAACAAACCATGCCCACTAGCAAACCTCTATACTCACAGCATGAAGGGAGCTGAGGCAGGAAATTATGAGTCCCAGGCCAGCCAGGCCCACAAATCAACACCCTGTCTCAAAATCGATTATTTCAATGACTTGATCATCATAAATTCATCCATACTACCTCCCTCCTTAAATAACAATGTGAGTCAGCTGTGGAGTTTGGTTTAAGGTACATCATGCTGTCAGAATAATTTCTCGATTTGGAATCAGAGAAATCTACATTTTTGTCCTTGCCCTAACATTGCCATCACATGGTTGAGCACCGGGCCCAAAATGTCCTCAACAAAGGCTTCTTCACATACCCAGTCCAAGGCAGCACATGGTGGAGTGTACAGCCGGGTGCCAGGATTAGCCATGACTTGTGCTGTGCGCTGCACAGTGCTGGGGCAGGAGATGAGGTGGAAACGGTGCAGACCATCATCTGGTGCCTGGTGTGGTGTTAGTGACATGCTGTGGTGAGGTAAGAGTTGGGAGTGCTGAGTTGAACTGAGGTTGTTGTTTGGCTTTCTTGCCTTGCAGGTTTTTCATTAACTTCCTTCTGTGACAGTGATCCAATCATTTTTTTCTTCCTTTCTATGCTGTATTGGGAGAAACTCTTACACATCTATATAAAAAAGATACATCTCCCCTTTGCATTTTGACCAACTCACTTAAATACTGTCCTATGGATTTTGCTAGAAATGGGGCATTTTATTTGTTTGGGTGGGTCAGCATAAAAGGATATCTAATTAAAAATAACTCTGCTGTGTTTCTTCTCTCAGAGTACTATTAATCCTGTAGATGCAATATACCAGCCTAGTCCCTTGGAACCTGTGATCAGCACAATGCCTTCCCAGACTGTCTTACCTCCAGGTACAGTATTTGCAACCATGTTTCACAGAATAATAGATAAGAAAAAACTTAATTTGATAATTATAGGAATCCTAGAGTTTCTATATTTTTTTAAAATAATAGCAGTCACAAAATAATATAGCTGGAAATGAGCTGGAAGAAGAAGAAAGTATCTTGAGGAGTAATGTTTTTGAAGTAGAAGGAAGAGTTTTGGTTTTCAGAGGTGGTAGACAGCATAGCAATGAAGGTACAGGTCTACTGGTAGGACTGAATTCTGTGACTCAGAATTCATAGACACCAAGAAAAATTGATACTGATGACCTAGTTAAGGGTAACCTGGGAATGTGTAAATGTGGGGTACTCTTTACAATTCTGAACAATATAAATATTTTACCACAGTGGACATTAATGAAAAAGGGAGTGCATATGAAGTGTAAGATACCTACTAGTTGAGAGGAGGATAATTAAGAGAATTTAAAGGAAATAAAATTAATAAAAGCCAGGTATATTGGCTCATACCTATGGTGTCAGCATGTAGGAGGCTGAGGTAGAAGGATCCCCAAGAGTGGAGGCTCACCTGAGCTGAGTGAGATCTGTTAGTTACACCATACATCTCTGTGTTCTCAAATGACAGTAAGACCAGAGATTATGCCTTTGTAAAGATACCACATGAAGTCTTTTATGAATTTCTACTCCTTCAGAAAATGGGCTTGCTATTACTTAGCATTAACGAGGGGGAGCGGGCTCTGTGTCTGTCCGTCTGTGGTTTGAGTTTCAGAAGCACTGCTGTGCTGGGTGATGGCTGCCCTGGCTGGCTCTGCTGATGCTCAGAGTGTCAGGGACTGGGAGGCTGGAGGCTCAGGAAGAATTACTATAGAAAAATTCCTATCTAGGAGTTTTATACTCCAGACAATTGAAGCTGTTGAGTGTGTGCTGGGCTGCTATTCTAACTTATTTCACATATTCAAATCTAGAACCTGCTCAGTTGTGTAAGTCAGAGCAGCGTCCATCTTCCTTACCTGTTGGACCTGTGTTAGCTACCTTGGGACATCATCAGACTCCAACACCAAATAGTACAGGTACAGATCTGGGTAATCTTTACTTCTTATGACTTTCCACTAACGTGTGAGATTTATGCTTGGTTCCCAGTAGGGAAAAGGACGAGGGACTGTACTAGCTGCTGACACTAGCAATAACTTAGGTTTTCATTGAGTTCCTCTTTAAAGAGGGTAGTTTTGTAATTGAGCCTAGAATATTAGTAATAATAATTTAATTTTTAACATAGGGCTTTGTTTGTGTACCCTCTGTCTGGGCTTCTGACTGAATCTCTTTTTAAAAACTGAATTGCTCACTTGAGACACACATTGTCTCGTGGACGAGGAGTCTGACAGACAGGGAGGAGTACCAAGAGGCGTGACGGGGAGGCCTGGCGATGGTGTAGTCATGTGCAGTTGTCCACCTGCACTGTCACTCTGTCCTGACCTCAGTGGAGCCGTGCACTTCTGTGACTGACTCTAAGCAGAGGTGACTAGAACTCCCCTGCTTACATGGTCAGGTCCGCAGCATTGTTTCCGTGTCACCACTGACATAGGTGATCCCAGGATTTTCTTGATAGGGCAGTGAGTCACTGTTCACCTTTCACCCATGTACTTTTTAGGAAACATTTATCAGTCTTACTTTTGTCAATTTTGTAAT
Source organism: Apodemus speciosus (assembly GCA_002335545.1). NCBI lineage: Eukaryota > Metazoa > Chordata > Mammalia > Rodentia > Muridae > Apodemus > Apodemus speciosus. The sequence goes on along the minus strand of BDUI01002815.1, from coordinate 39,489 downwards.
ATTAAATATGTCATTTTAATTTACATTTTATTTATAGTGGTCTTTACCCTTTCTCTGATATACAGGGCTACACCCATGTTAGATACTAGATTTATTTCTTGTTTTAAAGTTAAWAAAATTTGCATCTTGTTAACTGTAGAACCAGACACAAGGAAATGAATTTACAACTTTGACTCTGTTGAATGAGGAAGTTTAAAGGCTTCCCTGATGTTTCTTGTCACTACACAGACACTTTGTTAGTGGAACTTTTCTGTGTAACAATGAAAAATTATTATGTGACCTTAGCCCATATTAAATTTGGGGGCAGTGAGTAATGCTATGCCTAGGCTTTTTTATACTTAACAGCATGAATGCCTTCTAAACTTTGAAGGAAAAAAATAGGAGTCAACAGTAGTTCTTTTACTTGGGAAATGCTAATAAGCAATTTTAGTAATGAGGTTAAGGGTTTTTTGGCTTTTGTGTTTCGTGAACTCTGTCATACCTTAACTTAAAAACAGAACCTGTAGGTGTGTGTTGTGGCACACAGCGGCCATGCCAGCGTGGGGAAGCTGGAACAGGAATTGAGTGCTACAAGTTTGAGGCTAGCTTGGTCCATATACTGAGTTACAGGCCAGCTAAGACTACAAAAGGACAAAAAAATAACCTGCGAGCTTTGTTTACTCATTTGTTTTATATGATGGGATTAGGTTCAGATTGTAAGGTGGTCAAAATTTCTCCACTTGGAAATACATAAAACTGGCTAGTAAATGAAAATGTGAGGAACATTTCTGTATGTCAACCAGTTTTAATATAAAGTATTTTCAGAGGGTGAAGGTTATCTTCTGAGAATTATTTCTGAAGAAGGTACTATAAAGTATCTTAACATTTTAGAGATGAATTTAAGGAGATTAAATAATTATGTTAGTTTATGATTTCTGTCTTGTTTTCGTTCTAATTTCCTATCTTCTCCATCTTTTTTTTCCTTCTCTAGCATAGAAAAAATACTTCCTTTCACAATAAGTCATGTTGAAATCTTAGTACCTGGGCTTGCAGCTTACATTCACATCCATTTTCTCATGTTTTCCATTATATGGTCACAGACACAATTTCCCTGTTAATTGTTGTGATTCATGGTCTGTTTTTCCTGTTCCAACAAGAGTTTTTTGGTCCCTTTTTTGCCGTTGAGGAACAGAGAGAATTTAGTTATTTGGCAAGGCAAGTTACCTTTGGAATTTCTACAAAAGCTTTACTTGAGGGAACAAGCCAGTTTGTCTAAAAGGGATTGTTGTGAACCTGGTACTAAGGATAGCTGGTTGGTTTATTTTATTAACTGAACTAAGATACAAGAACAGGCTAAAAGTCTAGAGGTGGCTCTTCATTTGCTCTGTTACTGATGTCTTTGTTTTTCTTGTTAGTTGTTTGGCTTTTTGTAGTTGTGGGTGGCCCATAACTAGCTGTGTAAACTGGCCTTGACATCACAGAGATAGCCTGCCTCTGCTTCCCAAGTGCTAGGAGCAAAGGCACATAGCATCATCCCTGGGTTCCTTGGCTTTTGATTGGCAGCATTAACAGTAACTTAACCTCAGTTGAACCAGGCATCTGTGGTACATAAGTTACAAGTAACCCGACAGCCATCAGACAGTCAGTAAGCTAGTGTCCCAACCCTGACGTTTGTTTGTTCTTACTCATTACTGGACAGTGTAGCGAACATTGTAGCCTGTTGTTAGAAGATGCGCTTGTGGTCTTCCTTTTCCGCATGCTTCTCTTAGTAGCTCTGTTTTATCTCTGCTCTGAGCATATGCAGCTGACTTAAGTTTAGGAAAAAGGACCTGGATGCTGTGTACCCAGGACTCTGGAAAGGTTTTCCGTTTTCTGTGATGAATGGCTTGAAGACTGACTATGCGTGGTGTCCAAGCAATATCTAGTAGTCCTGCAGTTGCATTTCCACTGCTGTTGGTATCTGAGTGTGTGGTATGAAGAGCCATGGCTCCTGTTGGTACTGGTGTCTGCTGTGGGATGCCACACACCAGCATGCGCGCAGTCAGAACTCCCTGCTACTACAGAGCACAAGGTAATCGTACATCACAGAGTAGAGATACAGGATTTTTCCCCATTTGTTTAAAAGGTTGTATCTAGGCTGTGGGTGTTATTGCTCAGTGGGAGAACATATTTTTAGTATGTGTGAATCCCTGGAATCAGTACTATAAAGTGAATAAAGATAAAAAGGCTGTGTCTCCAATCTATATCACAATCGGCCTTCTTATTTTCATTGTCTGATTTAACTCTTGGTTAAAAAAATAAGGTGAGAATTTAATCAGTTGACCAAACTCAGTCTTGACTTTAGGAAGGTCTGTTGTGGGCCCATCTCCCTAATTACCACCATTTTCCCTAATTGAAAACTTTTGACTCCTAGGTAGTGGGAATTCACCACCTAGCAGCAGTTTAACTCCTCCCAGCCATGTCAACTTGTCTCCAAATACAGTCCCAGAGTTCTCTTACTCTAGCAGTGAAGATGAATTCTATGATGCTGATGAATTCCATCAAAGTGGCTCATCCCCAAAGCGCTTAATAGAGTAAGTATGTGAATAATGTACGTATTCAATTTTTAAAAGATGTGGTCTTCAGACTGCYGTTAGTGACACACTTGCCTCATAAAGGCTTGTTGAGCAAAGTCAGTTCTGTGACAGTTTTGACTTGTACTCCTGATTTAATAAATAATACAAACTGAATAAATAGCATCAGCTATGGTAATGTTAGATTAGCTCTATCTATTTCTGTAGTGGCACTGCCATCAGGAAAGAGTCACATTACATATGTTTGTATAGGAATGAGGATATTTAACAACTATAAGCTGGAATTTTATTGGGTGGAGGAATGATAGAAAATAACTCAGTTTGTTGGGGGAAATAAACATATATATCTATATCTATCTATATATCTGTACCTATCTATCTATCGGTAGATAGATAGATAGATAGATAGATAGATAGATAGATAGATAGATAGATATAGATATGTAG
>BDUI01002814.1:38746-57027 GCA_002335545.1 Apodemus speciosus | reverse complement strand
AGCCAACACATCCATGTGTCATGATATTTCTGAAAGCTGATATCTGAAATGGGAAGCGACTGTGAGCTCAAGTGTTGTTAGCACATTAAGGAAGATGAATGGGGTTTCTGAACAACAACAACAACGAAAAGGCCTTGGTTCTCTGTTTTACTTTGCTGTTTATAATTGCTATGCAAAGGCTTAATGCTGCAGAGCATCTGACTACGATGAATGCGGTATGGCCAGCACCCAGTGATTGTCTTTACTTTCTCCACAGTGAGAGACCCTGCTAGAGCTACCCAATTCCTTTTTTTTTTTTTTTTTTTTGAGTGGTACCTTGAGCAAGGCAATTGCTACAGAATCTATTTTTTGGATGTTCTATTATCACCACTAAAATATCTACTAAGGGATTAAGATGACATAATCTGGCTATGGTTTATTGATTAACCAGATGACAAGCAACGGAAAAGCTAAGRTCAAGATSTATCTGGTGAGTTGGAACAGCTACACAAGGTYACTGTRATCCTCGTGTTCCTCTTRCYACATGTCTGGAGTCAAAGGCAATTTATCAAATGGCTTCCTCTAATGTGCTTGAAGAGCGCTGAAGACGCTTGTCCCTTYGTTTAGTGAGATGTGCATGTTGGTTGTGCAATAAATTCTTGCTTGATGAGTGAAAATTAGCTGATAGAAAGCAGAAGCCACAGCATGTGGCACATTGCTCATGCGATGMAAAAGGCATCTAGGAGTAACCATTTAACTCTTGGATGCTTCCAAATTTACAAGAAATCATGACCAAGTGACAGGAAAGTCACATGTTTTTCCTTCTATATGTGTCTATGACTGAAATACCTACAAAGGTGCTACCGGTTCATAACACTGTTTTTAAAATACAAAAGGCCTGTGAATGAATATAGCAAGTTAGCAAGGACTTCTAGTAATCAGAAGCAAGGAAGCAAACAAGCAAAAATGAAGAATTGATGTCAGATATTAAGCTTTTTAKGTGAGTAATCTCTTTTCATCTCCCATCTTCCTCCCGACTYCCCTGGTTCAGTTTGATTTGTTTTGGTTTGAATCCTTTGAGGCAGATTTTTACTATGTTCCCCTAGCTGATCTCAAACATATCAACCCTGCTTTTGCCTCCCTAATGCTGGGTTAGAGGTAGGTACCCGCCATGCTGGCCATAGRTAACTTTTYGATGCTCACACRAATCTTTGCCATAATCCTATTACTCTTTTTGTGTGGCATCAAAAATTGATACATGGAGATGTTGAACTATATTGTGGTCATGTTTTTATTAAAATAGTCTGGGAATGTATGTCTTAGTATATATATATATATCAAATATATGGTTGTTATTTATTGTGTAAGGAGAAGAAAAGAGTGGAGGGAGAGAGAGTAAAGGAGGAGAAGAAAGAAAAGCATCAGGACAAAGAATGTCTAATATGAAAATACAAGAACTCTGAGATGTGGATTTTAAGTCAGAGATAGCAATGGCCATGCTTACTAATTACAACCAGGAAGGCAACCAGGCTCTCACCAGAGCCATTTATTTAGGCAAATGTTACTGAAACTTAGCAGTGACTTCTTTGAAGGGACACTCTCTGTGTCTGCATCATCATGAGAGGGTTTCAAATGAACACTGGGAATTCTCAACAACATCCGCTCAACATTTTGGAATTATGATCCTTCTCATTGAGTCAAATAGAAGGCTCAGTTAACTTGGTTTTGAGGGTTCAGTTCTGGATTTTATTCTCTGGGACACAATCCTGTACTTCTGGGTTTGACAGTTCGCCGTGGTGGATTTCCCACAGACTGTGCTTTCCCTCTGCATTCAGAGCAAATTTCTGCAGGGCTGAGTCCGCCTGTCTGCCCTTAATCGGAATCTGTCTACCTACGCCACAGAATTACGGGTTCCCCTAAAATGTCCKGCTTCTTGAAAACGTGAGCAGACTTTCCAAGATCTCAGTATACCAGAAAACATTATCTTAATGGTAAATATGTGAGTAAATTTAACAGGGAATTCACAAAATGGTGCGTCCTTTCTGACATTCTCCTGTGCTTTCAAATCCAAGTCCATGAGAAAACTTGTGTTTTCACTATTAAAGGTCAAAACTCTGGAAATGTAAGTCTCCATATGATGCCAACATCCCACCGTAGAAGATGGTGGTAGGTCAAATCAAAGGACATTTGTGGGACTCTGCTGTGCTTGTAGTGTATTGTACATATCTCTAGTAGAGAGAAGGCACAGGCTGCAATGTGAATTATGAAATTATGAGTGAACTGTGTCCTTCCCCTAATTAATCTGCCAAGTCCTAATCCCCCATTCCTTGGGATGGGACCTTATTTGTAAAGAGTGTCATAAAGATGTGATTAACTTAAAATCATTAGGTTTACTCCTGATCTAAATGTATCAGTGCCCATGCAAAACAAAAATTTGAACAGAGACACAAATATAAGGAGAAGGTGGGGGCCCTGAAAATAGTCACATGCAGCCAGGTGATGCCTGGAATACATTGTTTGTTCCCCAACCTTGCCAATTCTGGGATTCCAGACTTCTTACCTCAAGAACCAAGAGACAATAAATATCTGTCATTTGCTACAAAGGAATTAACATGGCCCTGCAAGATGGCCTAGAGGGTAAATGTGCTTCCAGTTGAAGCCTGTATGCCTGAGTAACAGAAAAGGCTCCTTAAGAGAAACAGTGCTCTCTTCAAGAGAACAAGCTTTCTGGCCTGGGTAGAGACAATGTCTCAGCTCAGCCAGGCCAGGGGCTACCTGCTGGAAGAAAGACTCACCTAAGACATGCTAAAAAGAGAAAAATAGGTGCAATCATTTTTCCCCTTAATGAGATACTGTGCCTTTCCTTCCCAGAATCCTCCAGAATCTCACTATCTCTTTGAAACTATGCTTTCCCTAACACTTTGAGTTTCCCAAGCCTTTAGGGATCTCTTACTCTTTCTTTAAAGGATCCGTCCCTACCAAGTGCCTGTTTTCCCACCATGTGTCTGACTTCCATACCTGCATAAAGAGCAAAGGGTGTGGCTTTTCCCTTCTCTCCTTCCTTGCTCTTCAAGCAGTTGCTGAGATTTTCAGCTTACTCACTCTGATTATTTCTTTTTTAAACTAATAAAATTTTCCTTGAGGTTTCATTTGAACCCATTCTTAAATTATTTTCGGAGACTAAGAACCCCACGAAGGGACTTGGATTTCTCCTGTATCATCAGGAAACCTTGAAGGAGTCCCCCAAATTCCAGTATCGTGATGACCTAAATTAGGTCCTTAGAACCCACTTGAAAGCCAATCCTAGTTGTTCTCTGATCTTCACACTTATGCTGTGGATGCACACACACTCGCACTTGCATGTGCGCATGCACACACTCATACACATACATACATACACACACACACACACACACACACACATGCAGGCACGCCTGCACAACGATGATAATTAGGCTTTAAAAATAAATAACAACAGAAGAGTAGGGATTGTATGCTACTGAGATTTTATTTCCACCCAGGTCCAGCTTCTGATCTTTGATCACACTTGTATCTGAGTTTCTCACTATAGAGCCTCAGTCTATCACTCCTGGACCACACTAAATGTTATACTAAAATATTTAAGTACAGGTTGGTAAAGAACTGGCATTCTTAGCCCCTGAGCACTACCAAATCTACCATGGCTCTTGTTAGATCAAACTTGCCACTAAATATTTCTAAAAACTCAGCAAAATAAAGGTTCATGCTGAAACACTGTTTTGTACAATATTGCTTAGCAGAATGCTTAGCTTACTAAGCTAATACTTTAAAAAGTAAGTAGTGTAACTCTCTCAGTTCCTGGTTTCCTGCAACAACATGCTTCCTTCTTTCCCCACCCCCTTCAGGTGGTTCTTGTACTCCAGAGCTATCTCATTCAGGATTAATGAATGGTAGCACTAAGAGCCCTGCCACTCACGGGCCCATGTGTTCAGCCTCTGGGAAGTTCTTACAGACTGATAATTTTTCACGAAAGGATACTTACCTCTTAAACTGTGAGAGAAATTGCACTTTTGACTTACTGCCCAAACCAGAAAAGAATGGTTGATTTACTTTCTAATCTTTAGATTGGTCTTTGGCCAGGAAATAGTTGAATGTTTGAACATAGTGTCACTTGGTGATAGTCACCATGTCAGAGGCCAAACATATTCTCTGCGGACCCAGAGACTGAACAATCACGGTTGATCGATGTCTCAAAAGAAGTTAAAGAGCAAAATAAGTAAAAGTAATTTATCTGGTGATAATAATTTAAATATAGTACTAAGCCGATGGGTTGTCTGGCTTCACAGTGCTAGTGGGTAGGAGGCCATCTCGTCCTTTTGGGACAGGGAGTTAGGATATAAACTTTGTTTTCCAGGAATCGTTCATTTTCTCAGGACCTCACCAGCCCTGCCCCATTTGTTTGTGGTTGATGAAATCATAGCATCTGGACCTTTTAGGGGGAAACTTTAGAAAAAAGCCAACAATTACATCAGCTGAGAAAAAAGTTATCAGGGAGAATAATAAGGATCATACGTGTGTGTGTGTGCGTGTGTGTGTGTGTGTGTGTGTGTGTGTGTGTGTGTGTGTGTGTTTTATTCCTTTACTCTCATTCCACTTAAAATGACAGTTTTTCTTTCCAGAGAGTCAAAATTTCATGATAGCATCTCAAGTCAGATTCAGGGAAGAGTCAACATTAGAAAGCGTCTATCTAAATTGCCTCATTTTAAAGATATTAAGGCCTTGAGGCTTAATTGAGTGACTCAATTGGAAGTCGCATGGCTGATTACCAGCAGGTCTGGGCCTTTAAGAAAGGTTCCCTGACTGCCAGAGCCTTGGCTAATAGTGATATAAAATGATAATCCCCACAGCTAAGCACTTATGGTGTGCCAATGTCTCAAAGGGTTTACGCCTGCCGGGCTTATGTCAAAATCTGAAAAGAAATTTGAGTTAAGTAGATATTTTCAACACCTACTACTTTCTAATGGGGTTCAGAGGAGTTCTGTGCCAATGGTCATGGTGCAAACAAGTAGGTAAGAAGGAGTCTGAACACAAGTGTGTGTAACAGATGCCATGTTCATCATCTCTGTGATAAGCCATGCCTTGCTGTGGTTCACTTCAACGGGTGAGCATCTCAGTGCAGAAGAGTAGCAGTTATAACAGGGCCACTTTGTCATTTTCAGTGGCTCTACCAAAAGGTGAGCCCAGTAAGCATGTCAGATTTACTACAACTAGTGTGTAGAAGTCTTTATCAATAAAATCAGCATTCTTTGTGACTGTTAATTGAAAACAAAGAAAGGTTATTAACATTAGGCTTGTCTTTGAGTAAGTTCCAACTGCTAAATAGCCCCATGATATTTGTCTAGTACATGCAGACCCATCACTAACCTTTGTGAGCCTATTGTATTATAAGCACCCACCTACGATACCAACAGCTGAGTTGTGATCCTAAACCCAAAATAATCTCTTAATTTCTTAAGCTTGCTCAGTCACAGTAATAATACTGGTTATAATCAATTGTACAAAAGAATATCGATTCTACTCAGTTCATGGTTTCAACTCTTCAAGCTACCTTGTCTCCCTCATGCTGGCTCTTTATTGGAGGAGGAGTCTGTATTATACCTACTCTGATATATTTATGGATTTTTCTTTTTAACATTCAAATAATATTCCCACCAGCACTCATACAAGGCAATTCTTTCCTTTCCAGTTTTGGAGGATACAACTCACATCTCTAAATTATTATGGAGCTAATATAAAGAAGAATATCATTTGAAGGAATGCTTCCRTTGTCATAGCTGGCAGCCTGACTCCTCTGCAGGGTATTAAAGCACAAACCAGGAGACAACAGAAAAGCACAGGAAAGAAGGGGCTGATCCTTCCATGTCAGGACTCCTCCCTTACCTGGGAAGGAAAGGACAGATACTCCATTCTCCTTGTTTATCAGCCGAGAAGGAAAAGAAATCCAGGATAAGCCTGGAACCATGGACCTTAACAGCCTTTTTAGACATCTGCTCTTGGCCCTGTCAAATATGAAGATATCTGGCAGCTGCTCCTGATCTGGGAGCATATGCCTGGCCGCCATGAGCAACGGAAGCACCTTCAGGAAGAATGTCATAAGCATTAAGCCTGTGCCTCAGAGTCCATCACTGGAAGACAAGAGGTGCTCCAAACAGGTCTGCAATCACTCCTGGCACTCATGGGGTTGTTGTGAGGTTTGACAAGCTTTGTCTGTTGATATTCAGAGAAAAAAGAGAAATTATTTATTCTATTTAAAAAAAAACAAACAAACAGGATCTGAACTTTGTTTCTGCCTATCTCATGTTGGGCTTCAATCCCTGAGTCCTAGACAATGACTTACGGAAGGCAGCTACTGGAGAAAGCTATGCAGAGACCATCACAAAAGACAAGAGACAATTATGAATTAAATTGCACTGTAGGAAAATAGTGGACTATAATATTCTGTATGATGACACTAGAAGAATCTATTTTCAAAATTTATGATATTAAAATCCTTTTGGACTCAGCATAGTGTACTACAGAGAACAGGAGGACACTTCTGGAGAGAGTCAAGATGGCTCCTGAGAAGCAGATATTTGTGAATTTACTGATTTTTTATAAAACAGCCTTAGAGAACATTAAATCTGTTCTTAAAATTATACTGATATTTGGGTACAAGTTTCCTGACAATTTCTAACAGAAATTTTTTGAAATACAAGTTTTATAGTGTGGGGAGCTGCATGGTGGCTTTAGATTTCACATTGTAACTTAATTGCAACCATCTTGTTTACTGTTGACAGCATGACTTGACACTTTAGGAGTTGCAGTGTGAAGTTTTGTTCTTGTTGTCCTGACTTTTCCACTGTTTCCTTATAACCACACACATGGTTTTTCCCTAAACTTTTAAAAACACACATAACCCTTGAGAAACAAACCTTGTGTCTGCCATTTGGGCCAATCTTTTGTCTTCACTAGCGACAGGGGGATATTCATCATCTGAACTCAGTGACTTCTTTCTACTCATGAGGTCCAGCAGTTAAACTTGGGTAGAACTGTGTATAGATCAATGAATGATTTCCAGGGATTGAATGTGATCGTCTACATGGGCCCTTTTACTACACTCTTTCTGGCAATATAAATACATCCACTTTTTATTCCTACTAGCTGTGGGCATGCCAAGACCTCCTTCCCTTCCCTAGACCCTTTGCAGGACTGTCTAATGAACGAAACCTCCAACTTAATGACTGATGATAAGTGAACAAATAGACTGGTATAAGCAAACACAACATATGGCATCTAGGTTCTGCCCAAAGTCCTGTGGTTCATGGATGGAATGAACCCTATATATGAGTGCTGTGGCAGGTAAACATGGGAAATCACAGGTTTCTTTCCCGTGAATCATGCACAGCTTTCCTGTGACATTTGCCATGATGCTAAGTCTTTTGTCACTTCTCTTACACATTACACTGCTTAGGCAGCTAACACGTTGTCATTTCTGACATTTTTCCTCGTCTACATTATGAGCTTTTCGCAGTTAGGCTTCCTGTCTCTGAAAGTGCTCAGTGYCTAGGTGAACAGTGATGCATTTGTTAATAAATCATAACAAGTTGTCCTCTTGATGCTGCATGATGTGTGGGCATTTCCGTTGGTAGTGTTGAACCTCATCTTGTTTTCATAAACCTATACAAAAACATGGAAATGCAGATACACAGGTCTCACTCTCGAGATGCTATGTGAATAGTCATGGAGGAGTCTGCGTTTTCAGCAAGTTGCCCAGCTGATCCTGGTGTGGATAGTCCAGGGGTCACACGGTACAAACGTTTTCAAGTTCAAGGTTCTTAAGGATTTAAGGCTTAACTCCTGCAAATTAGTGTCTAAAAATTTCTGTCTATGACCGATTGTAGAATAATTGACTGAATTCCTCTAAAATAGTGGTTCTGGAGTAGTGACTTGCAACCCCCTCAGGATCACATAATATCTTGCATACAGATTAACATTACGATTTATAACAGTAGCAAAATTACAGTTATGAAGGAGTGATGGAATAATTTTATGGTTGGGGTCACAACAACATAAGGAACTGTATTAAAGGGTCACAGCATTAGGAAAGTAGAAAACCACTAGAAATTACAAAAGAGAACTCCTGGCAGAAAAAATCTCTTTTACTGACTATTGCTATATGCTAATACCGTATAGTTCAAGTATCTTTTGAACCAATTTCTTCCAAGGCCTTGCCTGTGAAGATAACACCCCCAGGTAGGACGGTGCCAGCACAACTGCATCTTTGTATTACCTGAATCAATTGGACTGAGTCAGATGCCTCCTGTCCGAAGAAAGGCACATCAGCTCTCTGGACCAGCAGAGCAAGATGGAGACCCTCTTGTCCAAAGTGATGCGCCAAGGCCTTCTTCACTTCCTGTTTTACATAGCTCGTGCTCAGTTTGCTGTGTGGGTACCCTGGAGTGTCCAAAACCTGTATCTGCAGGATTATCTCTTGTCCCCCTCGACGCATGAAGCCACGGAGGTAACAACTGCGGCCCAGGCTGCAATCGTTGGTTACGGAGCCTGGAGCAAAACTGCTGTAGAAGTCAGTACTTCCCAAAAGAACGTTCCCAGCAGAACTTTTCCCACTCTGAGTCTGGCCAAAGACAGCCAAATTGATGATCATCTTGTTGGTGTTCGTCATAGCTGTGGGTGAACAGAGGCACCAGGAGGAGAGTTAGGTGTCTACTTACGCAACATAAAGCCTCTGACCTGGCCTGGGATATTTTGTGTACAGTTGTACCCCTCAGTGTCAGTGGGGGATGACTTACTGCCCCAGAATTTACTAAAACCTGTTCATACTCAACCTACTTCTATAAAATGTGGTAGTATTTATATAACTTATATAACTTTATATAACTTATGCACAGCACCAGTGGTTCTCAGCTTTCCTAATGCTATAACTCATGGTGACTCTCAGCCATAAAATTATTTTGTGGCTACTTCATAGCTTTCATTTTGCTACTGTTATAAAATTTAATATAAGCAACTCATATAGAGGATATCTGATATGGAACCCTTGTGAAAGGGTCTTAGAACCCCAAAGAGGTCAAGAACTACAGGATGAGAATCACTGCTCTAAATGCTATCTAGATTGTATTTTGTATAATTCTAACAGTAAAAAGTAAGCAGCATCATATTTTATTGTTTGAGGAACAATGACAAAGACAAGGAAGTCTGTATATGACCAATATAGACATAATTTTCTCTAAATATTTTCAGCCTATGATTGTGTAAATCTACTGATGCAGCATTCACAGATGAAAAGGGCTTCCTGTGCTACCTGTAATGAGCTTCCTCCTCCTTTGTAGTAACTGAAGCAGGGCTGTGTGCTCCACTACCAATGTCTCAAGACAGAGTGGGGGATTGGGACAGCAGTAACTGACAGTGGGGACATAAAGGGAAACCAAATAAAAGCGACGAGGGTCTGAGGAAGGACTCATTGCAGGAAAAGGAGGCAAGGGCAAAATCCCACGAAGACAAGCTCACTTAGTGGGAACATCTTAGTGCCTTGCTATGGTGGAGGAGAGAATTAAGAACTGAGATTACCGAGTTCAGGAATCTATGGAGAGAATTTAAAATCCGCTCAGTGTTGAAGACACTGAAAAACAGAACAGAAAGAAACAGAACAGTAGAAGAAACAACTAGTTCAGCTCTCTTCTTTTCCCTTCTCTTAAATTTTCAATTTACCAATTTTTTTATCTATGAGTATTTTGCTGCATGACTGTATATGTACCACATGCATGCTTGGTGCCTATAGAGGCCAGAAGATGGGCCTTGGATCCTTTGGAACTGGAATTAAAGATGGTGGTGAGCTACCGAACATGAATGCTGGAATCATACCTTGGCCCTCTTGCAGAACAGCCAGTTCTCTTAGCCATTGCGTTATCTCTCCCGGACCCCCTAATCTTTTGAAACAAGAGTGTCACTCTTGCTCAGGCTGTCCTTGAACTCACTATGTAGCTTGAACTGAAGTCACCTGCCCCGAATGAGGTAATTGCAGGCATGAGGCTCCATGTCCAGTCCATTCAGCTTTGCTTTATTCAATTTAATTTTAAACACGAGACTTAGAATTAAAAGAGATTTTAATATAGTTAAAGTTGCCACTTGTGGTTTTTTTTATTGGATATATTCTTTATTTACATTTCATTTCCCTTTTTCCTGGTTTCCCCGGCCCCCCCAATGTCCCATATGTCTTTTTATCTCTCCTCCCCCCCCTCGTTCCCCTATTCACCCCTTCCCACATCCCTGTTTTTGTATTCTCCTACACTGCTGCATTGGGCCTTTCCAGAACCTGGGTCCACTTTTTCCTTCTTGTCGGACAKCATTTGGTAGGTGGATTGTGTCTATGGTGTTCCAAGATTCTAGGTTAATATCCACTTATCAGTGAGTGCATGCCATGGGTATTCTTTTGAGACTGGGTTACTTCACTCAGTATGATGCTCTCCAGCTCCATCCATTTGTCTAAGAATTTCATGAATTCATTGTTTCTAATGGCTGAATAGTACTCCATTGTGTATATATACCACATTTTTTGTATCCATTCTTCCGTTGAGGGACACCTGGGTTCTTTCCAGTTTCTGGCTATTATAAATAAGGCTGCTATGAACATTGCCACTTGTGTTTTTAATCTTAGCCATTCTGACAGGTGTAAGATGGAATCTCAAAGTCATTTTGATTTGCAGTTCCCTGATGACTAAGGATGCTGAACGTTTCTCAGTCATTTGAGATTCCTCTATTGAGAATTCTGTTTAGATCTGAACTTCTTTTTAAAATTGTTTGTTGAGGTCTAGTTTCTTGAGTTCTTTATATATTTTGGATATCAACCCTCTGTCTGATGTGGAGTTAGTTGATAAAGAACATTCAACAATCTGTGGGCTGCTGTTTGTCCTATTGACAGTGTCTTTTGCTTTACAGAAGGTTTTTAGTTTCATGAGGTGGCATTTATTAATTGATCTTGGTTCCTGCACTATTGATGTTTGATGCAGGATGTTGTCTCCTGTGCCAATGGCTTCAAGAGTATTCCCCACTTTTACTTCAGTGTATCTGGTGCTATGTTGAAGTCTTTGTTCCACTTGACCTTGAGTTGTGTGCAGGGTGATAGATATGGGTCTATATTCATTCTTCTATATACCAACATCCAGTTATACCAACGCCATTGGCTGAAGATGTTTCCCTCTATTGTATAGTTCTGACTTCTTTGTCAAAAATTAGGTGACCACAGGTGTGTAGATTTACATCTAGGTCTTCAACTTGATTCCATGTATCAGTGTATCTGCTTTTATGCCATTATCATGTGGTTTATATTACTGCAGCTCTGAAGTAGAACTTAAGGTCAGGGAAGGTGATCCCTCCATATGTTCTTTTATTGGATAGGATTGTTTTGGCTATCCTGATTTTTTTCCATATGAAGTTGAGTATTGTTCTTTCAAGGTCTGTAAAGAATTGTGTTAGAATTTTGGAGGGGAGTGTGTTGAATTTATAGATTGCTTTTGATGGGATGGCAATTTTTACTATGTTAATCCAACTGACCCATGAGCATTGACCCAACAAACAATCTGGTATAGCTATTCAAATATCTAAAAAATAGATGTTCCAATCAAAATTAATCAAAAGTGATAAAGACACTTCATATACATCAAAGGGAAAATCCACCAAGGTGATATTTCAACTTTTAACATTTATGCCCCTAAGGCAAGGGAATTCATATTTGTAAATATCGCTAAAGCTTAAAATCACACACTGAATTTCATACATTAAAGTGACAGACTTTTATTCTCCACTCTCACCAATGAACAGGTCATCCAGATAAAAACTAAATAGAGAAATAATGGAACTAACAGATGTTATGAATCAAACTGACCTAACAGATATATACAGAACATTTCAACCCAAAACCAGAAGAATATCCCTTCTTCTCAGCATCTCATAGAACATTCTCCAAAGACCACATACCCAGTCCCAAAGCAAGTCTCAACAGACACAAGAAAATTGAAATAACCTTCTGTATTCTATCAGTCTACCACAAATTAAAGCTGGATATTAACAAGAACACAGAAAGCCTGTAGATTCATATAAACTGAACAACTCACTACTGAATGACTATGGGATTAAGGCATAAAKAAAGAAAGAAATGAATGACATTCTAGAACTCAATGAAAATGAATGTACAACATACCCCAACTTATCAGACACAATGAAAGCATTGATAAGAGCAAAGTTCAAAGCACTATGTGCATTCTTAAAGAAATTAGAGAGATCATATGTTAGCACCTTCACAGCACACCCGAGAGCTCTAGAACAAAAAGAAGCAAACAAGCCCAATAGGAATAGATGACAGGAAATAATCAAACTGAGGGCTGACATAAAAAAATAGAAACAAAGAAAACAATACAAAGAATCAATGAAAGAAAGAATTGGTTGTTCACTAGCATTAACAAGATAGAAAAACATCTATCCAAATTTTCTTTTTTTTTATTATTGGATATATTCTTTATTTACATTTCATTTCCCAAATTTTCTAAAAGACACAGAGAATATATGAATTAACAAAATCAGAAATGAAATGAGGGACATAACAACAGAAACCAAGGCAATTCAACAAATCTTTAGGTCATACTTCCAAAAATTGTATTCCACGAAATAGGAAAACCTAAAGGACATGTACAATTGTCTCAATCAATATCACAAAGCAGTCATTAAAAGTCTCTCGAGCAATAAAAACCTAGGGCCAGATGGTTTTAAGCACAGAATTTTACCAGACTTTCAAAGAAGATCTAATACCAATACTCTTTAAACTATTCCACAAAATAGAAACAGAAGGAACATAGCCAAGCTAAATCATTCTATGAGGCCACAATCACCCTGATACCTAACCCTCAGAAAGAGGGTTAGATCAATTTCCCCTATGAACATTGGTATAAAAATACTCTGTAAACTACTTGCAAACCAAATCCAAGAACATATCAAAAAGTCATCCACCATGATCAAGTAGGCTTCATCCCAGAAATGCCCAAATGATTTAACATATAAAAAATCTGTCTGAGATCCACCATATAAACAAACTGAAAGAGAAAAGTCACATGATCATCTCACTAGATCCTGAAAAAGTCTTTAACAAAATCCAATGCCCCTTCATGTTAAAGGTATTAGAGAAATCATGGATACAGGGCACATACCTGTAAACATAATCAAAGCAATATACAGTAAGCCAATAGCCAACATCAAACTAAATGGAGAGACACTTAGAACAATTCCACTAAAATCAGGGACAAGACAGGGCTGCTCACTCTTTCCTATTTGTTCCATATAGTACTTGAAATGCCAGCTAGAGCAACAAGACAACAAAAGGAGATCAAGGAGATACAATTTGGAAAGGAAGAAGTCAAGGTATCACTATTTGCAGATGATATGACACTATGCATAAACGACCCCCAAAATTCTACCACAGAAGTCCTATAGCTGATAAACACCTTTAGTGAAGTGGCTGGACACAAGATTAACAAAAAAAAAATACCAATGAATATCCTTCCTGTATACAAATGACAAACAGGCTAAGAAAGAAATTAGAGAAACACCACCCTTCACAATCGCCACAAATAATATCTTGTTATAACTCTAACCAAGCAAGAGAAAGCCCTTCATGACAATTTGAAAAAGGAGGTTGAAGAAATTATCAGAAGACGGAAAGCCCTCCCGTGCTCCCTCGCCATTTTCATTGATTTATAAACAAAGCTACTGGCAAACTGTCACATGACCTCAGTGACACTTTAACTGGTGATAGCTGTTATTTTGCTCGTGATTTATAATTCTGTTACATGGTGTTAAGTACCCCAGGCTTCTCTTGTTCTGTTAGGTCCCCCCTCCCCAACCCCAGGATTTCCAGGTCTTATCACAAACACCTTCAAGGAAACACACAGTTGAACAATCTGTAGGTCACCTCTCATGCAGCTCCTTCCATTGCGTCACTGCATCAAGTTGCCGTTCATTTCTGTTTAGTCCCGATCACATATATAATATATTTTAAATCCACTTACCCCTTTTGATCCTAGAAATGTATTCTTTACACACTTCCTTGGAACCGGTACAGTTTATTCTTTGAAATGAACTTTGGTCTCCTGACTGTGAGGTACTAGCCAGGGACTGATACTGCATCCTTTTGCTTAGTTAATCTGTCACCAGACGTCCTCTTTATAAGTGATTAGCTGTCTTCTAATCAGAGCCTACGTACGTACGTACATTATCTGATAGGACTATCCTTTTAATCAATACTTCCTGAAACTTGTATTCCCAGAATGAAATTCTGAGTGTGTTTCTAACAAGTAACAAGGTACCCAGAGCAAAAGTATGAAACATTCTTAGTGACAGTTAAAACTTTTCCATTTTAATGGATAAACCCTACATCACTTCTTGAAAAATGCCAGTGAACATAGGTGTGTGTGTGTGTGTATAATAATTTACAGACTATCTAACAGTAATAAATTCACAAATTCAAATTCTTCTATGAAAATTCTCTAGGTCATTTCCACATATTTGAAATGTATCATCATAAGCTGTTAAAATCTCCTGTGTGCTCGAGAACACCCAATGTCATTAGCAACTACTGATGACGTATTTACGATGCCCAAGGAACTGTAAGTTGCCATTAAGAAGTTTTCCTTTAAAACTGGTTTTGTCTTGATATTTAAAAATCTCAGATTTGTCTTCCTCCTCTTGTATAGCCCACACTTCCCCAAACTCATTCATGTCGCATGTGAGATAGAGAAATATCTTTGTAGCTACATTCCAGTCCTTCCTTACAGCTCTCGAGAAGTCTGTGTAGTAGATCTCTCGAGAAGTCTATCTGTGTAGTTCATCCTCGAATAGTACTTCTGTGAAGGCAGTCTGGAGACAGCTGGGAGTTCCTCTTCCTGTGTGGGTCTGACAAGACAGATGCTAATGGATAGATTTATCCTTCATGAGCACTAGTTCTCTTGAATGAAGCAGAGAAGAGCCTCCCCCAGGTGGCAGTAGCAACGTGTTCCCTCAGAAGAAAATTTCAACCAGCATTTAAGTTGCTGCCTCAAAGTGTAAACTGACGTCCAGCAGTCTACAGCATCATGTACCTGTTGTAGGGTAGATTTTTTTTTTAAGTGTGGGAGCTAGCAGGCCCCAGTTTCCTTGTTCCTTTATGGAATGCAGCGATCACACAATATTTTTAAACCTCTTACCTTTGGGATGAGAGTTTAGGTTATTTGCTGAATACAAAAGGAAGGAATAGAAAAGGAAAGTTGATGTTTATAAAAGGAAGTGGACCATTCACAAGCATAGTTATAAATGTCACTGGATCTGCAGATATTTAGACACATTGTCTGATGCTGTGTTAGGTTTTTGTGGATTTATAGGAGGAAAAATGACAAATGTTAAACAAATTATCTAGCAATATTATTGTTTTCCGTGCTGCTTGCTTCGGATCAGGGTAAAAGAACAACTTGGAAAAGTACCTTTTCACTGATTTTATTAAATATGCTGTCACAGGACTAAAAATGCATTATCCTTAATTAGGTGGTTCCAGGATATGTATTAGAAAGCAAAAAAATTAGCTACTTCAAGTTTAAAAAAAATTAAAGCGGATCCTGAATAAATGAGGTAAAAATCACCAAAAGCAATGCCAGCCTGCTGGCATTGGCTGAGAGGGGAGAGCCAAGCAAACAGATTCACACCAGGAGGGGAAGGGTCTGTGGCCTGGGATAGGGATTTCAGCATTACAGCTGGGAGACTCTCCTAAACTGGAAAGAACTCAGAACTCAGGCACAACTTCAGAGCCGAAAGGACTAATGTTCGACGTTTAGTTCTCTGCATTTGGGGGATGCAAAGCGACCCGTTTTCATAGTTTCCTTATGTGATGGCTTTCCATTTTAATTTTAATTTTAGTTTTTATTTTGTTTTACTTGGTAGAAATTAGAGAAAGGTTTCAGGTCTATCTGTATATTATCTCAGGATTAGGACCATGTGATTTGGAGATGGCAGTAAGATATATGAATACAAGTACATCAGAAACGGGAGGTCTCTGCTGTAAGAATACTAGTTCCCAGGAACTTGCAGGAATCATTCAGAGGATATTTGACTTTCCACAATCCAGGAAATCATGTATTTTGTGATGACAACACCTTAGCTGCTGAGTATTAGATTTTAAACATATACACATATATATTGTTTACAGCAACAGTTCTCAACCTGTGGCTCACACCCCCTTAAGGAGGGTCAAATGACCATCAGAAATTTACATACAATTTGCAGTAGTAGCAAAATTATAGTTATAAAGTGGCAACAAAAGTAATGTTATGGTTTGGGGTCACTATAACATTGAGAAAGTGTATTAAAAGGTTGCAATGTTAGGAAGATTGAGAACCACTGGTATATAGTTAATATTTACACACACGTAAATATGCATATATCTCTCTGTGTTCATATGTATATAGACATATGAAAAAAGCTTCTAAGTTGTCTATATATTCAATAAAATACCACATCTTTATCAAATGAATTTTGTTATAAGCAGTTCTTGCCAGACAGCAATTTGATTAATAAGTGTGCTTACATTTTAATGAATCTTCATTTTCATTGGTTCAAACTGAACCCTTTGCTTTGATTATATTTCTTTTTATAATAAATAGGACCCATAGCAAATAGGTAGGCCAGGTTTTCTACAATGGCCTATGCTTTAATCTTGGCCAGTACTACACAAATTTGAACATTCTCTCAGCTGACCAGAAGGTTGAGGCTGACTGTGATTTGGACGACATGGTCCAAGTTGGTTTTAGAATAAGGAATCGGATCTCACTTTTATTGAGACACCAGTCAGATGTTCAAATATACTAGACAGATAATCTTAATTTGTTGGAGCAATGAAGACTGTTCAGGTTTGGACAGGACTATGGGAATGAATCCTTCAGTCCAAACCATGTTTTGTATCTTGTAGCTTCTGGCATTCCCCTCCCCCCACAGAACAGTCAGGATGTTTGGTTTAGCTCTGTTGTTATTTGTTTGTTTTTATTCCAAACAGCTGTACATCTTTTCAAACTATAAACATAGTGCGTATTTTTCAAAGTATTAAATACAGAAAGAAAAATTACTAACCTACAGGGAAGTAGAATTACTTTTGGATATTAATTGCTGGGGGACCATGAGACACTGGCTCCTTTGGGGACATTTCTTGTTTCTTAAYGGTGCCTTCCTTCCACTTACCACTCTTCTTTAAGAAACTCTTGCAGTGAGAAGCATCCATGAGGGAAGAAGCCCTGGTCTTTGAACTGTGTGGAGGCAAAGGCAGTTTTTGGCAATCGCTTAAGTCACACTGCTTTTTAATATACTATTGCATTTGGTTTTTATAATATTCAATATCTATAAACTTTAATTAATAATCAGATTCACTTTTAGCATTATATATTTAAAATGTTTATTATTTTACATCTGTGGTGTAAAGGTGTATTTCCATGTATGTGCACATGTCTACAAGAAGGCTACAAGTGGAAGTTGCTCACTGTATTTCCTTTGAAAAGAAGTCTCTGGGGCTCCCATTTCAGCCGGAAGGGCTGGCTTGCAATGCACCCCTACGGCTGGAGTTGCAGGCTCACACCACCACATCTTACTTTGCATACACAGCAAAGCTCATGCATACACAGTACTCCCCAGGAAACCATCTCTCTATTCTCTGCAATTCTACTCGTTTTATATTTGTCCTGTTTTATGCTCAGGAATACACTACCCTCTTAAAAGAAATTAGAAAAAAAATTCTCTCTTGTGTGGAGCTTTTTGGTAATTTATAATCTATACCACATATCCTCAAAAGACTTATAAAACTCCCAAGAAGATAGCTGAATTGAATGGCTTTATAGAACTGATTCTTGGACAACTTAAAAATTCCACCACAGTAGTTTCACTCTTCTTGCATACACTTCGGTGATTTGTGGTATACACTTATTTTAGTGACATCTTAATATTTTTTAATGTTTAATTACCTGTGTTTCTAGAACTGGTTCTCCACTTTTGTTCAGAAGTGACTAATGTGTTGAACTTGGCTTAATGTGTTGAGAGATTCTATTTACTTAACAAGAAATGCTTTCTTTGTGTGTAAACACATTTAACTTTTGTACCTTTAAAGTTTGAAATGGATCTTTAGGGAAAAGACATGTATTAAATTTGTAACCTGGTTCCTTTAGTGTGTGTGTGTGTGTGTGTGTGTGTGTGTGTGTGTGTGTGTGTGT
>BDUI01002813.1:47107-64167 GCA_002335545.1 Apodemus speciosus | reverse complement strand
CAGTACTTGGGAGGCAGAGGCAGGCGGATTTCTGAGTTCGAGGCCAGCCTGGTCTACAGAGTGAGTTCCAGGATAGCCAGGACTACACAGAGAAACCCTGTCTCGAAAAAACAAACAAACAAACAAACAAACAAAAAAAACAACATTGCTTTTGCCTCTGATATAGAGTGCCTGTAAGGGGCCTAATGGAAGAAAATGGAAGTGGTAACCTTACTTAGCATCGGGCACAAAGCTACTGTCCATGCATGTTATTGGAGTGTTCATCTTAACCATCCTAGACTATGTAGACTAGGCTGGCCTTGAACTCACAGAGATCTGACTGCCTCTGATTCCCATGCCTGACTCAATATATGTAATTTATACTGCAGTGAATGTGTGTCTTGAAAGCGAATAGCTAAGGAGTTGACTCAGTAAAGTATTTGCTGCACAAGCATGAGGACCGGAGTTAACTCTCCCTTCACACACAGACCGTCTAATCCCAGCATGAGGAAGGCAGAGCCGGCTGGGACTTTATGAGTAAGCCATTCCAACTGAATTAGTGAGCTCCAGGGTCAGTGAGAGATTCCACCCCTCCCCCTTCCTTAAAACAGCATGTATGGGTGTTGCCTATCCAAGGAGGCAGAAATGCCACCTTAGTAAGGTGGCATTTTTGCAGAGATATGATAGAAAAAGATTGGCAAGTTTGAGGAAGGAACGAGAGGCCTCTTAGCAGCCCAGGACAATTGACAGAAGGGCTCTGAGCTGGGTAAGTGTGCTCTTGAGTTTGGAAAACTGCCAGGAGCTGTATGGGGGGTAGGACTAGAGAGAGGGTGCCCTGGTCCCGGAAGAGCTTTGTAGTCCTCGGGGTATTTCGGGATCTGTGGGAACCCTTTTGGCTCTGTCAGGTAGGGAGACAATGTGTCTGGCATTTAGCCACTTGCGAGGTTTTCATGTAGGTGGAAAATCCCTCTGTGATAGCCTAAGCTTGATCGCAGAAAGATAAAGCTTTTCTTTGGCATAATGTTAACAGATGTTTCAAGTCTTCCAGGAAACCCAGCTTTAACTATCTTGTAAGTCAAGATAGTGCATTTTGTTCTCTTCAGTACCGTAACAAAAGTTGTCCTCAGTTTTCAGGGAAGAAAATTATTTCTTTGAGGTGGGATGCCCTTGAGATTGCTGTGGTTGGCATTTAGTGCCTTAGTAGCCAGACACCCACCTTGTCCTCTGTATGGGAATGGCTGGGCCTAGCATTAAAGCAAGAGTTTCGATAGAAGTTACTTGCCTTTGTGTCCTTGTGATGTCGTTGTTGGGGTAAGCTCATGGGGATCTTCAATCTTGTGCAGATGTCAGGCTATGTTAGCTTTTTTTCCAAATGGCAGACTTAGTGGATTTGAGAGTATGGTGGGCACCAGACAGTTGTCATAGCTACTATATGTCAGGGTCCTAACATTACTGGTGCCACTTTACCTGATTAATTCACTTGTTGTAGTGGGAAGTGGAGGCAGCAAGTCTCCGTGGTTTGGGTCTGAAAAACTGGGTGGAAATTTGGGAAGGAGGGAGAATTTGATGGAAAAGCTGAGTATGGAAACATGGAGGAGCCTTACTTACCAGAGATGAGGGGCAATTACTAGAGAATGCCCTGGGTGGTGGTCACCTAAGGGGAGGCCTCTGAAAACTAAGGAGAGGCATCAACAGGTGTATGAGTTAGAGAAAAAACTTTCAGACCTTTTTAGAGAAGCTTTGCTGACGTTGGGATGGTAGGGGAGATAGGAGTGTGTGGTGTGTGGCTAGCAGTGCCAGGCTCAGCAAGGACAGCCGACTTGGGGATTTGGTCTTTGTCCTTCTGTGTGTTTGCCTCACTCCAGCAGGGTGGGGCATGACCAAAGCTGAAGGGAGCCTAGTGACAGCTCAGCCTTCCTATACACTTTACTCTTCTGTTTCTTCCTGAAGAACAAGTTTTTCAAAAGAAGGGGCAGGGCACTTCCTACCTTCAGAATGAAAGTTCCTAAAGGTAGAGATAAGGGTTTTGTTTTTTAATTAAAAATGATGTATTAATATTTTTTTAATTTTTAAATTGTGTGTGTGCCTTTATATGGACATGTGAGTGGAGATGTTCAAGGAGGCAGTGGTGTGTCAGATCCTTCTGGGGCTGTATAACAGGCCATTATAAGGAGCCAGATGCAAGTTCTGGGAATTGAACTCTGGCCCTCTGTAAGAGCAGTACTTAACAGCTGAGCCATCTCTAGCTCCTTGGCTTTGTTGTCATGAGACAATTTCAAACTATAGCCCAGGCTGGCCCTGGATTCAGGGCAGTCCTTCTGCTTCAGCCTCTGTACTGCTAGGATTACAGGTCTGAGCCATGGTGATAGTGAAAGTCAAGTTTTAAAGATTGAATTATTCAAACTCAGTAAATACTCTAGTAGCTTCTTTGTCCAAAGTATGGCTGGATGCAACATTAATGTTGAGTGTCAGTAGAAGAGCACCCTGCTAATTGTAGCTGGTTTGAGGAAGAGCTTAATTTATGAAAGCACCATGAACTAGCTGTTGGTTGTTGTAGTTCCCTTTTTCTTCAGTGTGAAAAGGGCCTCTGGGATGCCAGGTCCAGATGGTTGGCCTCGCAGGTGCGTGTGTGCCTGCGTTCGTTGGTTTGTTTGTTTGTTCGTTCGTATGTATGTGGTGTTTTGGGTGTTTTCTGAGCGTGGGGGAAGCTCATAAAGAAGTAATCTGGCAAAGCTGAATTACTTTGATTTGCCTTTCAACAGAAATTAATGCTCTTCAGAGTCCTCCTGCTTCTCCTGAGCTCAGGAATGGTGGTGGTATATGCGGGTATGTGATACTTAACTTGGCTTTCTGTATACTCTGCCCTCTGTAAAGACCAGCGGAGCAGGGGTAGACATTGAGAACCCACAGTCGCCAGACAGTGGTGGCGCACACCTTTAATCCTAGCACTTGGGAGGCAGAGGCAGGCGGATTTCTGAATTCGAGGTCAGCTTGATCTATAGAGTGAGTTCCAGGATAGCCAGGGCTACACAGAGAAACCCTGTCTTGGGGGAAAAAAAAAAAACTACAGCCACTTGGTGGTTCAGCCTAATTGCTTTAGCAGGAGGCCTCAGTGGTTTGAGAACGTACATGTTAGCAAACATGGATGTGGATCTGAAGGTGGGAGATCAGGGTATGGTCTTGCAGTCATTTCTCCTCAATTCCATTCTGTGACCAAAATAAGTTGCACCTGTTTATAGCCAACTGGAATTGTCTCCTATACACAAGTTGCATGCTCCATATATGTGCTCGAGAAAGGAGTAAAGGGCTGGGGTCTGGGAGATTCAGCCAACCTGGCCCTTTCAAGGAGTCAGGATAGGGACTTCCTTAGAAGCATAAGACTTATCTAGGATGGCAGTCATGTGGTCATGTCAAGTGGGCTATGGTATGAGGACAGAACAAGTGGCTACAGGGTCACTAGGGAGAGCCAAGCTGATCCTTGTTTCCTGATTTCAGGGTGGTTGTGTTGTCATACTGTGCTTTCCACCATTTTAGATATGTTTCTAGGTTGATAACTCTTTATGTTCCTTGCTTTGTTTTGTCTATGGTTTGGGGGAAGCAAACCTAATACTCTGCTGCTGTTTCCAATTCTGTATCTGTAGGTTTGGAGTTTTTCCAGTGAGATAAATAGAATGTATCTATACTTCCTGCCAAAGTAGAAATGTGGTAGTATGTGTTAGGGCGGTGTCTCTCAATTTACCTAAAGCTCTGACCTTTTAGTCCTATTCCTCATGTTGTGACACCCAACCATAAAATTATTTCATTGCTACTTCATAACTGTAATTTTATTACTATTGTGAATCACAGGATCCATGGACCCCCCCTAAAGTGGTTGAGACCCCCAGGTTGAGAACGCCTGTGTTTGGGTGTGGTTCCGTGCCTCCTAGGTGGGTGCCGTTTGTATTCAGTGCTATAGGGAACTCCAGGATGTGCATTTTATTCTGGAAGCCCTGACTCCAGTTAAAAATTTGGATTCTGTTACTGCAAGGAAGACAAGACAGAACAATAGGTATCTGCTACAAACAATGTAGCCGTGAAATGTTTCCCCATTGGAGCTTTTTATAAGTCTCACAAAGTATGTTTCATGAATTCCTTATTGTAGGAATGTGGGGGGTTCACCTTAAGTTTGCAAAGAATGCTGTAACTTCCGTTTCACTCATCGTCCTACCTACAAATCAGACTTGGTGGGTTCCCCTGCCCTGAAGAAGCTTTGAGGAGGCAGTGTGCAGAGCAGGCATGTTTCAGCTCTTAGCCTCGAACTGTTGATTGCCCTTACAGGAGTGCTTGCCTGTCTTAGTATCAGCACATTCAATTTTACTCTTAAGTAAATTTTATGAAATAATGACAAAATGTAGAGCAATACTTGGATTGCATGAACATACCAGACCTAGAAGCCTGGAATGTTCAGCTGAGAGGCATGTGAAAACCTGAGGCTTTAGGAGTAGACTTACGCAGTCTCTGTTGATGTACAAAAAGCAGTATGTGCAGAGGTCAGTATGTGGCACATGACACTAAAGCCCTTTTTAAGTTGCAGGCTTTCGTGGATTTGATTTTTGAACACTGGTACTCTTTACTAAAAACTTTAGTTAGAAAATGTTCTATAATGTGTTCAAGTTCTTTAAGAAAAGTTTCAGATTTGTTAAATTTCCCCAGTTGTGATACCTGAGAGTATATACATGATGAATGTGGCTAAACTTTATTATTGAGGCAGGATCTCCTGTAGCTCTGGCTCCAGTGTTGTCCTTGCATGCAGTTCCTGCAGAGGCCAGAAGAGTGCTTCACATCTGGAACTGGACAGAGTTAAGGACAGGTGTAAGCTGCCACGTGGGTGCTGGGAATGGAATTGGTGTCCTTTGCAAAAGCAGCAAGTGCTCTTAACCATCGAAACCATCTTTCTAGACTAAAAAGTTCCTAAAAGGAACTCTTTGGTTTTTCAAGACAGGGTTTCTCTGCATAGCCCTGGCTGTCCTGGAACTCACTCTGTAGACCAGGCTGGCCTCAAACTCAGAAATCCGCCTGCTTCTGCCTCCCAAGTGCTGGGATTTTTCATTTTAAGTAGCAAGTATGAGTTCTATTCAGGACAGAACATTCTGTTGAGTCTGCAGCCCAGAGCAGAAAACTTCTCTTCCTACTGGGATTCTTTCAAGATAGTGGTAATAATGGGAGGAGAATGGCAAACCTGTACAGTCTGATTTAGAGAAGGTTGTGAGGCGTTTTCTGAGTCTAGTGGAAGGACGATCGACCCTCTTGGCTACTACTCAGGTAAACCAGTCAGGTTGCATTCATTATTGTGGAATAGGTGTGGACTCAGTTGTTTTTTTCTCACCTTTACATAAGAGACCAGGAAGACCCTGCTACTGACAGAGAGGGTGGAATAGGTTGTGTGGTTGCCAGAGGAGAAGTTACTTCAACCATTGTCCTCTCCTTCCCAAAGAATGAACTTTCTTGACCCCATCTAACTTAGTGGTTGTGGGTCCTCCTGCCTGAGGCATTCCCTCTGGTGGTTTGGTAGGCAAAAGAAAACAGCTAGAGGCTCTCTGGGAAGTCTGTTTTCACTGCCTGCTAATGGAGTAATGCAGAAGAACCCGAAAAGCAGGTTTCGCTTGTGTGTGGGGTTGTAGAGGGAAGGTGACAGCAACTTGACTGGGTTTCAAGTAGTGGGGCCTGCACCCAGAACCTCTGGTGGTGATTGGCCCTTGTAGCCACTGGGCTTCTCTGTGGAGGCTCCCTTGGGTTTGGGTCTGCTCTAGAAGCAGTGGGTGGGGCCCAATGAGGACACAGAAGTACCTATTACATCTGCCTGTGTGAACAGCAGGATGATTCTACAGGCTCGCATTGTTGAATGTGTTAAATCTGGAACTCATCATTGAATTGTATGTTTGCTTCTTCCTTTGGTGATTCTTGTTAAAAAGAAAGAAAATGTTCACTGTGGTTCTCGTGACCTCTCCATAGAGAAGGCAGGTTAGGCCCAGCACACTCAGATGTGGGCCATGCAGATCTCATGCAAGAAAGCAGCACTGAATAACAGCAGTTGTGGACAATGAAGCACTCATGCAGCTATGCAGCCAAACTTGGCTGAGGTCCCCGACACTAGACAGTTATTCAGGGTGTCTGTCTGCTACTGTAGGGACTTGAGAGGGGTACATATATCCTTTCCCCTCTGTCTTCCTCTGGATTTTTTTTTGGGGGGGGGAGATGCCTTTCGTTTAGAAACAGGGTCTCATTTAGTTCAGACTATCCTTATTTATTTTATGTACATGAGTACACTGTAGCTGTACAGATGGTTGTGAGCCATCATGGGGTTGCTGGGAATTGAAGTCAGGACCTCTGCTTGCTCTGGCCACAGACTGTTCTTGAACCCATTATTTATAGCCAAGGATTGATTTTTCTCAACCTTACTGGGATCACATATTTGCTCATACATGGGTAGTGAGCACTACCACTATTGGTTTCTACACAACATCTGAACATAAAGAACTATCTTAATGTTCCCTCTGCCTTACCAAGCCCCCTTGGCACACTGGTGGCACCCTAGTCACCGCTGGTGGATCCCTTTTGTTTCTCTATTGATAACCATTTGTGATGTGTTGATTTGGAAGGAAGGTGGAGTGTTCTGCATGGACAACTGATTGCTGAGCAGATGGTTATCTGCTTCTGTGGAGCCTTTTTGTTTAAAATAAATTATGTGTATTGCCTCCTTGTTTTTTTTCCCCCCTGTACTTGAGTGCTTCCTGCTCTGTGGCATCTAGCGACTCCTTTCTTAATTCGTCTTGGGTTCACTTTCTTTTCCCTGGTTTGGATCCTTATGGGATGCCTTGTCATGTCAAAATTGTTTTTTAACTATAATTAGTAGGAATTAAAGGTTGAGGGCCATAATCTCAGAATTTTAAAAGAGCGTTGCCTGAGAGTCTTCCTCCCACTAGCTCTGCATTGTCATTGTCACAGAGTGTTTTGGCAGCAGGTAGCAGCTCTTAGAGCATGTGTTCCTCCTGCGTAGCTAAGAGTCTCCGTCTGTAAGTTAGTCTTGTCAATCTGTCCTACCCATCTGTTTTCTTTTTCTTCTCACTTTTCATTTTCCTCTCTTATCGTCTTGTCTTCATGTTATTCTTCCTTTGTTTGGTAATTGGTTTTCTTAGTTTTTCCTACAGTAAGGTCTCAGACTAGTACAGGTTGGTGTCTATTGGCCTCAGTGCTGGGATTCCAGGCATGGCTCAGCACCTAGATTTCTTATTTCTTTTTCTTTGACAGTATCACTATATGTTCCAGATTAGCCTCATACTTTCTGCTATCCTCTTGTGTTTATATTTTTCCTATTCTGCTTTCTGGGAGCCTTCATTTTGATCTTTTTGTGTTCCTCATTTTCTTTTGTTCCAATATCCTGTTCTTACTTGGTGGACATCTGTACTGATACATTCAGGCTTTGGGGTGTTTTGTTGTTGTTTGAAACAGGGTCTCACTATCTCCCTCAAGTGACCTGGAACTTACTTTTTAGACCATCTTGGCCTTGAACTCAAAGAGCTACCTACCTCTGACTCCTGGTTGGTGGGATTAAAGGCATGAGACACCATATTTCACACTGTTTTTGAGGTTTCTTGTAGCTTTGACTGGCCTCAAAATTGCTGAGTAGCTGAGGCAGAACTTCTGATCTTCCTACCTTTATCTCCCTAGTGCTGGGTTTACACGCTTGCACACCATACCCTGTTTATGAAGTCGGGTACTTCATGGATGCTTTGCCTGAGCTCCATCCCTACCCCGAGTTTTTTGTTTGGTTGGTTAGTTGGGTTTTTTTGTGGTGGCTTTTCTTTTTAAGATTTATTTGGGTATATGAAAGCTCTATTGGCATGTATGCCTGCATGACAGAAGAAGGCACCAGATCCTATTATATATAGAAGCTTTTGAGCCACCATGTGGGTGCTGGGAATTGAACTTAAGTCCTTTGGAAAAGCCATGCTCTTAACTTCTGTGCTGTCTCTCCAGCCCTGGTGGCTTTTCTTTGTTAGAAGCTTTCAAAGAGAGATGGAGCTAGGCTTTGAGGAGCTGCTTATGTTCATATCTTCTGGGGCATTCTGGGAGTGCCCCCACATTTCTGTCCTGTGGTTCAACTACTCTTACTTAGCTCCCACTTCATGAGGGGCTGAAGGTACTTGAAGCTGGATCCTACCCATGACAAGTGTCCTTGGCCTCTGTACTGTTCAACCCAAACCAGGATCCTTCTCAGAACTTCCTGAGGAAGGAGTACTTAAGAAATGAAGTGATGCACACCTTTAATGCAGCACTCGGATGTAGAGGCAGGTGGATCTCAGTGAGTTCAAGGCCTGCTCTACAGAGGGAGTTTGAGGATAACAACCTGATAACTAACAGAAACCTGTCTCAAAAAAAAAAGTAGAAAGCCTTTAGTGCTAAGAGTATCATTATTGCTGTCTTAGCTGATAAAGTGAAAAATTGAGTGTGCAATCCTCAACATCTCCTTTTTCTCTGTCCTAATATTTTTATCCCCCTATGGACAGTCATTTTGATGAGTGCAGAATGTTCATCTGCTTAAACATAAGCATCATATTGTATCACTTTTTGATTACATTACCTAAAAAGAGAACATTGTCTAGAGGGTACTAGAAATGGTGTGAAGGGGTCCTATAGGCCATACCTAGGACATTGTGCCATCACATCAGCTAGGAAGTTGGGTCTAGCCCACTGAACAAGACAATGTAATGTGTAACTTGTGTGGGTATCCCTCAAAATGGAAGATTTTCTTTGTAGAGCCTGCTTAACAGTGGCTAGTGGAAGTGACTGTTTTAAAAAAGTCAACTGTTCTAGTGCTACTAATCCTTTGTGTTTCACATACTATGATCTGAATGTACTTTCCAGAGTTTGTATATGGGAAATTGAACCTCACTGCAATAATAATGTTGGGCAGGCATTTGGTTCTTAAGTTCCAGCCTCAAGAATGGATAAGGGCCATCAGTAGGACTTTGAAAGTATGTTCACACTCACTTTGCCACATGAGATCATGGTATTCCTCTCCTGAAGGATACAGCTGAAGGCCTTACCTTAGAGCCAGACATCCAACCTGCCAGACCATGGTTTGGGATGTCTGCCTCATCTGTTATTGTTGCCCACTTTGGGATGTTCTGTTATGGCAGCACAGTGGGACAATTTATAGGAAGCCTTATCATTTTTTTTCCTGTGGATTAGCCTTGGATAATACAAAGACAACTCTTTCTGAAGACACTATTGCCTATTTGCTTTTCTTATTAAGAGTTAACAGTGAATATTTGACAAAGCAAGTAGTAAATCCATTTGGATAAGAAGTGAAGATCAAAGTGGCCACAGATGGTGAGGCCAGACCCTGGGAAGTCTTACTGTCCTTTCCAGGAGCCCTTAACGTTTGAAAGGCCCTGGAAAACAGGTACAAACTAATTGCCTAGCATTTCTTTTATTCTAGTGGGCCCTACTAAGTATGCATACGCCCTTGCAGAGACACATCCTCACATGTGCTATTCCGTAGTGTCCTCTTACATAGGTAGGTCTTCAAGGAATGTGCTGCCAGTGGTTTACAGTTTGAGTCTCTTCCTTCTTGGGCTGCTTGAGATAGAACACTGTCTTTTTGGTTTTTTTGAGACAGGGTTTCTCTGTCAGCCCTGGCTGTCCTGGAACTCACTCTGTAGACCAGGCTGGCCTTGAACTCAGAAATCCGCCTGCCTCTGCCTCCCAAGTGCTGGGATTAAAGGCGTGTGCCACCACCGCCCGGCAATAGAACACTGTCTCCGGTAACCTGAGCACACAGAAATGCCTGGAGGGGTGACATCACAGTTCTTGTGGGCTTGTCTTGCTGCCACCAGGGGCTGTTGAAGCATTTGGCTTGTATTGAGCATAGGGTCTGACCATCTCTTTAGTTGCAGTTTGTGGGTACTCTGACACTTTGAAGTAAGAATAGAGATGTAAGGTGGTTCTTTCCCTCTCAAAACACTTTTTAGTGCCAGCTCCCAAGAATGAGTATACATGATTGTAGTTAGATGTCCCTGTATTCTGACAAGTGATTATTAGACTTTGGAGACAAGGGGTTGCTAAACTGATGTGTGTGGCCTTGGGGAGTGAAGGGAGTCTGGTAGGCAGGGTTCCTTTCTGCCACCTGGGACCTAGGATTGAATTGTCTCCCGTCCTCCCATGAGATTTCAGGAGGGATATGAGAAGGCTTGGGACAGGGGACTCCTGTCTAGGTAGGTGTCTCTGACCTGCCACAGGGCCCATGCTGGCAGCACATAACAAGACTGGAACCACTCACTTTTCTTTCCCAGGTCTTTGGCCAGTATCGCTTCCACCTGTCCACAAGCATGGGGAATATCTTTGCAAACCTCTTCAAGGGCCTTTTTGGCAAAAAAGAAATGCGCATTCTCATGGTGGGCCTGGATGCTGCAGGGAAGACAACAATTCTATACAAACTGAAGCTGGGCGAAATTGTGACCACCATTCCCACCATCGGTGAGATGCTGGGCCAGGGCCCGGGTGGGGGTTGGGTGTGGGGATCCAGAATACAGAGGCCCTCAGCTGCAACCCTGCCCCCCCCACCCCCCCCCAGGTTTCAATGTGGAGACTGTTGAATACAAGAATATCAGCTTCACCGTGTGGGATGTGGGCGGCCAGGACAAGATCCGGCCGCTGTGGCGCCACTACTTCCAGAACACCCAAGGTAAGTGGCCAGTCCTTGTCCTAGATTCCTCTTACTTGCCTCAAAGGGATGCGCTTAGCTCAGTGAGCCTTGTGGTCTTTCCCATTTCGGGGCATGAAGCCACACTAAACATCATGGAGTGGGAGCCTGTGGGTTGATCGGTGGGGAGTGTTCAGTATGTGCAGTAATGTGGCCATGTTTCAGGCTTGATCTTCGTAGTGGACAGCAATGACAGAGAGCGTGTGAATGAGGCCCGTGAAGAGCTCATGAGGATGCTAGCTGAAGATGAGCTCCGAGATGCTGTTCTCTTGGTGTTTGCCAACAAGCAGGTAGGTACCAGCAAGGTCCTTCCCTGAAGGAAAACCTGTATCAGGGAAGAAAGAGGAGGGGTGAAAAGCTGCCCAGGGTGATTGGCTGCTTATGGTCCGTGCCACTAATTCCTTCTTTCCCTTAGGACCTCCCCAATGCCATGAATGCGGCCGAAATCACAGACAAGCTGGGCCTGCACTCTCTACGCCACAGGAACTGGTACATTCAGGCCACCTGTGCCACCAGCGGGGACGGGCTCTATGAAGGACTAGACTGGCTGTCTAATCAGCTCCGGAACCAGAAGTGAACCAGACCCCTCCCTCCCCCTCACTTCCTCTTCTCCACCCTCAGCTTTCCTCTCATGTGGCAAACGTGCGACTCTGTGGTCCTGAGTGCCAGAAGCTGTCTCCATGGGTTGGTCACAGTGTGCATCGCACCATGCTGTACATGTGCAGACGCAGCCTGCAGCCAGGTTTTTATTTAATGTAAATAGTTTCTGTTTCCACTGAGGCAGTTTCTGGTACTCCTATGCAATATTACTTAGCTTTTTTATTGTAAAAAGAGAATCAACTCACTGTCAGTACTGAGAAGGGATTTGGGTGTAGGGGCACCTGGCCTCCGGGAGCCATTGGGCTGTAGACTGGTGTCGGTATCCATTTGGTGGTTGGTTTTTAACCCAAACTCAGTGCATTTTTTAAAAATAGTTAAAAATACAGGACAAGAACACTTGAACACACAGAACGGAGACTATGCCTAGTGTAGGTTTTGCAGTTAATGGCCTGAATGCTAGTTATCAGATCACCTGTTTCCCTGTGGGAACAGGAGAGAAGGTGACGAACAAACCACCATCCGCTGCATGGTCACAGTAGAGCCCCCGTGACTCGCCTGTCTTTGGGTCACCTGCATTCCATAGCATTGTGCTTGTACTTGTGCTCACAYGRTCACCTAGGGGTGGGCTGGGAGCCATTGTGGGGTGCAGGGCCTGGCTTGTACTTGGTGTATGGCCAGGCCCAATGGCAGCCTGCATACCCAGTTYACTCTTGGGCCCACTTGGACGCGCTGGCAAGAGGCCTGGGTCTCACCAGCAGGAGTGCGTGCAAGGTGGGAGGGTCGGTCCATTACAGACCCACATCCTGGAGCACCCCCATCTCCATGTGTGAAGTAGCTTCCTCCCTCAGCCTGCAAGGGTCCGATTTGCCATCGAAAGACGACCTCTACTTTTTTCTTTTGTATTTTGATAAAACACTGAAGAAGCTGGAGCTGTTAAATTTATCTTGGGGAAATCTCAGAACTGGTTTATTTGGTGTCGTGGAACCTCTTACTGCTTTCAATACACAATTAGTAATCAACTGTTTTGTATACTTGTTTTCAGTTTTCATTTCGACAAGCACTGTAATTATAGCTATTAGAATAAAGTCTCTTAACTATTTGATGGGCTTGTGTGTCAGTGCCACCACTGCTGGGCTGCCTCCTGAGATTGGGGGCCTTTTCATGCTATAGGAAATGTGTCCTTCAAGCCCGAGTTTAAGTTGGTGACAACTGGGGCAGCCAGCCTTGGAGTACATATCTCTGGGTAGGTGTGGCCACTAGAAGATCCAAAGTCTACCATCCTGAGTAGGCCCCTAAGTGGACTGACCTTCACCCCCTTGAGACACTGCTTGCTGTCTTAGATAACTAATCTCTCGTGCTTAGGTGGTTACCTGCAGGGCACAGGTCATCATAGAAGCCACAGCTTCTATGAAGTCTCAAGACACATTGGGGTTTACCTAAAAGTACACACTCCCAGCACAATAGCTTTTACAATCAGAACTTGCTGTATTGTAGCAACCCTAATTTTTTACTGTCTACCAGCATATGCRCATGGGCTCTAAAACTGCTATTTTATCTGGCTATTGGACCTCTTAGGCTGACAGCAGATGCATGCGTTAAGATCTACAAAAGTTTGTTCTTCCAACTTCTTGGTGACTTGTATGGTTGTAAGGCAGCATCAAGGACAGGATTCTGGTCCCTAGACCCAGTGCCCTTATCATATACTGGATGGGGGCCCCAGGCTCCCAGCCTAACCTGTCCTCAGTGAGATAATACACTCTACTTTTAAAATACATTTACTTAAGTATAAAGTGAGCTGATACAAAAAAAAAAAAAAAAAAGTAGAAGTAATCAGTAACACACACCCTCAACCTCATGGGCCTGGACTGTGGCAGCAGAGACTTACATATTCCTTGGCAGGGGGACAAGGCAAGAGCACTACCCTCACGGAACCACTCTATGACCTGGAGTAGTTGCCTCCAGATGGCAAGATAGAGCCTAAGATCCAGCAAGCTTGGCTCAGGATCCTGTCAGGGAACAGCCACCTGCCTTACCCCAGATAGGGATGAGAGTTAGTTGGGCAAGTAGGGAGTGGGCTGGTAGCCACTTGGCATCCAGTGGCTAAGCTTTGTAGACCCCACAGAGCTCAGAATCGGGCAGGGCAACCAGAGCTCTGGTGTCCTTTGGTCTAGCCACATTATCAGTCATCAGAGCTTCTGTCTTGTCGTCTGCGGGATGGGTTCCTTCCACTGTCCTGGCTATGTTCCCGCTTCCTCTTAGAGCAGGGAGAGAAGTCAGAATGTCTCTGGCGTCTGGGCCTATGAAGACAAGGACAACCAGACACTTAAAGGAAGGGTCCCTCACCCTGCCAAGCATCACATCAGGCTTGGCTAGYTTTMCCCCCCYSCYCYCCCCCCCCCCCCCATTTCCCTGGTGTTCCAGGTAGAGTTGGGCCTAGCCTACCGGGCAGGAGAGGGGGATGAGGAGCTGTCAGCCTCCCTCTTGTGTTCTTTGTCTTTCTTCTTTTTGTGTTTCTTGTGTTTCTTCTTCTTTTTCTTCTTTTCTTTCTTGCTTTTCTTATGGCTGTCTGCGCTGCAAGAAACAATACAAAAGATCTAAGCTTGAAGGACTCTAGTCTCCCCCACTGTAGGGTAGTCTCACCCAGCAGGGAA
The DNA here is from genome assembly GCA_002335545.1 of Apodemus speciosus. Taxonomy (NCBI): domain Eukaryota; kingdom Metazoa; phylum Chordata; class Mammalia; order Rodentia; family Muridae; genus Apodemus; species Apodemus speciosus. Next base: position 50,193 of record BDUI01002813.1, on the reverse strand, counting down.
AGGCCGACCAGGGCAGGGTCCATACCATAGCATCGAGCACTGATAATTTCTACATGTTGTGAGTTTATATTTGTAAATGAGCTTAATATTAGGCTCCATGGCTACAAAGATAAGTGCTGGAATGCTGCCAACCAGGGTGGGCCTTCTCTCTCTCTCTGGAGACAAGTTCTCATTATGCAGCCTTTTCTAGCTTGGAACTCATTGTCATTGTTTTACCCACATACAAATTTGAGATGACACAAAAGTAGAAGTAACCAGACACACATACACAGATAAATACAGAGGACTAGAACCAGCTTATGAGAACTCTTGAGATCAGCCTGCTTCTGTCTACTGGGATTAAATGCTGGCATTAAAGTTGTGTGCCACCATCTCAGGCAATTTACACTTTAACTATCCCACCTCCCACCAGACTGGCCAGCATCATGGACCTGAGTGTCACCCATCACCCTGTTGGGTCACCTATGGCAGCTACTAAGACTCCAGCCCACCTACTTGGGTAAAACTAAGAAAACTAAGGCTTTGCCCCTTCGTGTGTGTGTGTGTGTGTGTGTGTGTGTGTGAGACTCACTCCAGTTCGGCCTTGTCCTCAGCACGAGGCTTCTTCCTGGTAGCAGATGGGGCAGTACTTGGGCCTTCGCTGTCCACACGGTGGTGCTGTATGAGAAGAGTAGCTGTGGTGAGGGATACCCAGGGAGTCCTGCCCCACATCTCGGACACCTCCAAACCCCAGGATCCTGTGCACTGGAGTTGACAGGGTTTACCGTGAACACTGACAGCCCAAGTTTGGCAGCCTCTTTGTCTTCTCGGGACAGCGCCACACGGCCCGCGGAGCCACTGCAGGGGACAGAGCATTTGAGGGCAGTTCTCAATCACCGCCCAGTCCTGCCCCAGACTCCCCAGCTGGCCTAACCTGGCGCTGCCCAGACCCAGCAGTCGGTCCACGCCCTTCTCCTCAGGGTCTCCTTCCCGTTTGCAGATCTCCACGAAGTCCTGCGGAACGGAGTAAGACAGGTTCTAGGCCGGAACAGCCGGACCCCCAACCACCCTGCCTACCTGGAACCCATATCTCAGACTCACCTCCTTGCTCAGGCCGGTGGGCTGTTTCCTCACGTTCTTGTAACCACTGCGAGCGAGGGTCGGGAATGCTCATCAAGGGTCTGGCCCTTCGGTCCCCTTCCTTTCCCCTGCCCCGCCCACATCCAGCCCCGCCCCAGGGCCACCCAGATCCCGCCCTCGGCGCCTGCGGTCGCCCCGCAGCCTAGGCACTCACAGAGCGGCCAGAAGCGCCTCACGCTCCGCCTCGCGCACGGCTGCCAGCTCTTCCTCACGGCTCGGGCCGGTACACGGCGCGCGGTCCTTCGCGTACCAGGTGAGGTCGCGGCCCTTCTGCCAGCGGCCTACTGGCGCCATCAACGAGTTGCCCAAGTAGTTCTCCCTCTGCTTGTCAGTCTTCACGTCTTCCCAGTTGAATTGGTCCTGCCCGCCACGCACGCCGCCGCGACTGGAGCCGAACATGGCTCTGGACCCGCTGCACACCTTCAGTACCCACGGTCCCGAGACGGACTCCCTGCAGCMCTCGGCCTCCCGACGCTCGCCGTGACGTCACTCTCGCGCCCCCGCGCGCGCCTGCGCCCTCGCTAACGTTTCCATGCGCCTGCGCACTGCGCTTCCCGGGCCGACTCATTAGGTCCTTTTTCTAAAGGGCGTTAGGGGCTTCACAGGCGCGTCCTTTCTCCTATTACCACGTGCGCCTACGCACTAGCTCCTCGAAGGGCGGCTGTGCTAGCCCCACCTGATAACGCTTGTGTTAGGAATCTCAGTGGAATGAACACCACAAAACCTTAGTGACACCAGGAGGGGCCCGCCCCTTGCTTCCTGAAAAGCCAAGCGTGCTAACTCTAAAGGAAGGCCCCGGGTCACTGTTGAAAGGAAGTTAAATAATGGCAAAACTTCACGGTACACTGAGGGGCAGATAAAGTTGCCAAAGAGACACAGATCCACTCTTCCGTGCTCTGGGCAACAGAGCATGCGTGGCATGAAAGTCCAAGCATTCCCAAACCAGAGCGATCTGTGTTCTCCAGAGGTGAAGCTTTATTGGGCAATTTACTGAGGCTGTGCCTCAAAATGAACAGAAACGGAGCTACATCTTAATGATAGATCACTTGCCCAACCTGTAGATCTTGGGTTCCATCCCTAGTCTGATAAACTACCCAACCTGGAACTCTCTAGCATCTCAAATAGACCAAGACAGACTCATTTTTATGTCTTCTGAACACACGTTAAGTACCTGCCAACAGCTTGTGAGGCTCCTGGTATAAGCCCTGAGCTCATATCCTGGCTTTAGAGGACACCGCGGGCCTCGGATCCCTCAGAACAAGATCATACTAGGGATGATGGTCCCAAGGGGAGCTGCACAATAAGGTGTAAATGTATCCTTTGCCTGGTGTAATTGTCATCTCCGAGGCTTACTGCCCCAGTGTGATAACCTAGGCCTGGTCCTGGAAGCTTCTAGCCTCCATACAATGTTATCGTGGCCTCTGAGACCTATTGCTGAATACGCTCATCCTTTAGCGCTCTTTCTGAACTCTAGCTGGATGGTCAACTCGGCTGTTCTGGCTCAAACTTCTCTACACACTGAATGACTCAAACTGGCTTCTTTCAGCTTCCCCCGGATTGCTCTGCTTGGTCTCACACTACCTTCTGGCTCCTTCTGTCTTCACCTGGCTAATTTGTTCTCTCTCTGCAACCTGTCTCTGTACTGCAGTCCAGTAAAACTCCCCTCCCCTGTTCTTTCTAAGTCACCTCTTTCCTCTCTGTTCTCATGAGAGTTTGGTATATCCTATTTGGTCAGATCTTTCTGAGTCATCACTTTGTCTGCACCCAATTGGACATCACCTTTAAACATGGGTCCTTTTTTTTGTTTTTTTTTCGAGACAGGGTTTCTCTGTTTCTCAGCGCTGGCTGTCCTGGAACTCACTCTGTAGAGCAGGCTGGCCTCAAACTCAGAAATCCACCTGCCTCTGCCTCCCAGAGTGCTGGGATTACAGGCGTGCGCCGCCGCCACCACCACCGCCCAGCTTTTT
>BDUI01002813.1:15397-31345 GCA_002335545.1 Apodemus speciosus | reverse complement strand
CCCCCCCCCTTGTAGGCACTTGTGGACTGACGTTTGGCTGTCCCTTGGGGGACGTGACAAGGCGGGGTTTAATATGGGGTAGGTGGGGCCGGCGACGGTGATGTAATGGCAGCCGGTAAAGGTGGGATGTGGCCGGCGCTGGGGCTTCGCGTACTCGGTCTGCGCAGCCATGCGGCACTCCGGTATGTCCCCGTGGGCCGGCGCGCCGCTGTGACGTAGTCCTGCGGGCGGTCCCTGATGCTGCGGCGCCCGCTGGTCGGGCTGGCGGTGGCCGCCCTGGGTCGGGTCCCTGCGGACGGTGAGTGCGCTGGCGGCTGGTTGTCTGCGGAGCGGGACTTAAGGCAGCGTGTTTCCCTTGCGTGCCGACTCCTGTGACCCTGCTCTTGTGGGGCTGCCGGGTGAACGTGTTTTTCGGGACCCCAGGACGACAGGGATGGGCACGCGGAGTCCCAGCCGCCCCGCAGACCGGCGCAGCCTAGCCTCGTCTGCGCTCTTTCTCTGCTCCCTGCCCAGCCGGCATCCTGGGTAGGCTAAAGCACATGGCTTTACTCCTCAGCCATTGCGGGTGTTGGACTACAGTGCCTGCAGATAGTGCAGGCCCTGCTGACGCCTGGGTCTGACTATTAGGACTTGGCCTGTCCCGTTTTTTGGTTTGTTTTTGTTTAAGAAAAAATATTAAGCTGCCTTTGGGCTTAATCCCAGGCTTCGTTTTATCCAATGTGTAAGTGGGCGGGGTTCTTTCAGGTGGTGGCTGGAGGARGAGCAGCAAGTGAGAGGTAAAATAGGTATCTGAGGAGAGAAGGAGAAAGCAATGTTTGGTCCAATGATAGGGTCCAAGGAGAGAAAGAAGGCGGCAATTTGTTTCTGTGGGTGCTCCTTCATTCACCTTTCAGGAGGTCATAGGCTAGTTATGAAAGCTACTACTAAAGTTGTTTCCCTTTCTCTTCAGTCTACACACACACACACACACACACACACACACACACACAATACCAGGAAACAGGATATAATTTGAAAAGAAAAGGCAGAAGGAGGTGTGGGAGGAAAGAGCCCAGTCAACAAAGAAGGAAAGGTCGAGTAGGGTTGAGCTTTGGGGAGGCAGCTGTCTGAGCAAGTTTCTTGTAACCGACTCTTCTGGTTGGGCCTTAGTCTTCCCTGTCCCATCCTGTCCTGTCCCCATCCTCCCAGATTGGCATGTGCTGGTCCCTAACCTTCTTGACTCTGCTTCTGCTGGGCCCTAGTCTGCCCTGCCCTACCCATTCCCTGCCGACACGTACTGGTTCCTACCTTAGCCCCCATTCTCCTCCACCGTTCCGTCTCCCCTGACCCTGTAAGGCCGAAGTCTCCCTTCTGCAAGAGCGAGCAGATGACAAACTCTTCAGTGTCCTGGGTCTTTCAACTGTATTCTCGTTGGGTTCTGAGCCCTTCTCCTTTCTGTTTCCTCTACCTCACGGACATGGGTTGGCATCAGATTCCTGGTCAAGAATCAGCCTGTTTCTTTTTGTCCTTGCTGGGAAGATATGCAGCCGGAGATGGGTAGCACCAGGAAGGTGCAGCAGGCTGTCCGTGGTTGGCCTCCACCTCTTTGTTAGGAGGCCATGGTAGGTTCATCTGGCTCAGAGGAACAAGAATGAAAATGCTTTGGCTGCTCTTGCTGCTGCTGTTGGTGTGTCAGTCATGTCTGCCTGGCGCTGTTTGTCTTGGAGGACTGGTGACTCTTCTTATTCCTGGAAGGGCCTTCTCTTCAGTTGACAGGAGGGAGGTGATGGTTGGGACAGAGTTCCAGTCCTAGAGGCCTAAGGTAGAGACAGGAAGAGGCTGTATAGGACGTTTGTCTAGGAGTGTCCCAGCAGAGCATACTCCCTCCGGTGCTCCTATGAAGTCACTTGAATCTTGGCTTGTTTTACAACTAGGGGCTTGGGATGCTTTGTCAGGCAGTTGAAGTTTGGGACTGGGAAAGCTGAAGAGATGGGCGTCTAAAGTTTCTTCAGTGGTCTCCCCAAAGGAAGTTACTTCTATCCACCACACACTTCTGAAAATGCTAAGGCAAAAACTACATCCATATATATCTTATGGCCCTGTGGAGTGTAGTAGTGGCCTTCCCACCTGGCTACTGACGAGAGCCCCTCCTTCGGTGGGCCTGGGAATTTCCCAGGTCCATAGTAGTCCTGCCTGGTCCACACTGGACTTGCTGTCTGCCACTGTGCCACATAGCTAGCCAGCCAAGGTCATCTGGTGTAGTCTGTGTAGATCTCATCAAAGATCCATAGCCGTGTGGGCCAAGGGACACCTACTGGGACTCTGTAGAACCAAGGCGTGAACGGGATGGCACTTGAGGAGACGTCTTCCTGTGTCTTGTGGTTTAGCAACAAGACAGAAGTTCCACACCGTGGCTCCTGAGAGTGGGCTTGAGAGTTTAGGTAGCTCAGCAGGGGGAGGGGCAGGAGGGAGTGCAGAGCTGGGTAGGATTCAGCTGTCTGAAGTGCATGCTAGTGTCCTTCCTCCCTCTGCCTGGCCGTGGCCTACGGGGTACAGACAGGGTTAGGGGTCAGGTGAGGGCTCCTGCAGTCCCAGAAATGAGGGTTTCAGGCTGCAGTCGGGATGATAGTAGTTCATTGTTACCTGGAGTTGGAAGCAGGTTATAAGGTGCTGGATCGGAGCCAGATGGTGGTGGCGCACGCCTTTAATCCCAGCACTTGGGAGGCAGAAGCAGGTAGATTTCTGAGTTCGAGGCCAGCCTGGTCTACAGAGTGAGTTCCAGGACAGCCAGGGCTGTCTGGAAAAAACCAAAAAAACCAAAAAAAAAAAAAAAAAAAGAAGGTCCTGGATCGGTACAGGCTGTTCCATTGCTGATGGGATGACAGATCATCTTTTCCAACCATGCTTGTCCCTAATACATGGCTTCATGTTGGCTCTCCTACCTGGGATCCTTCTCTCAGCTTTCTTACCTCATGCACTGTGGAACGTCTCTCTTAGCTTGTAAGCACTGCCTTGAGTTCCATTTACTCTCAAGGGAACCAACAGCTCCAGAAAAGGCCATTTGGAAAGTGCAGATGCAGAACCCATATTGGCAGCTGCAGGTCACAACCTGGGGCCATCACAGGAAATTTGAGGCAGTGCCACCTTGAGGAGCTCTCTGCCTGAGGGCCTGATGCAGGCTGAGAGGAGGGAGCTTCGCAGGAGCTGGGTTGTGTGGTTTGCAGCGCAAACCCGAAGGCCAGGCCACCATGGAAGCAGCGGGGCTCGATGACTAGGGAAAAGGATGCCTATGAAGGCGGTGGTGAGTCAGGTGGGTTGGAGCCCAGAACGAAAATAGCACATAGTGGTCAGTGTGGTTGGCCGATAAGCATTTTGGAGAAAGGCAGAAGGGAGCAGATTTATTGAGAGGCAGCACTGGTACTGGGGAACTTTCCCTAGGAACTTTGTGTCTTTTGATAGGTGGTCCTATGCCCTTCTCAGAGACATGTGCATATGCATGAGTGTGCGTTTTCATTGTGCATGTGTGGCATGCATGTGCATGCACACATACCATACGTGCAGTACTTGTGTTTCTGTGGGAGAGAGAATACCAGCAGCACTGCTTTTGTAAGATTACTTCATGGCCTACATTGGGGATTAAGAACACAAGTCCTCTCTAAGCTGATGCCCTTCCTGCAACCTGTGTCTTTTGAACCAAAAGCTGTGTGGGCCTCATCCTTATAGGTCAAAGGTGCTTGGGTTGACAGGCAGCAGCTCCTAGATACCCTCCCTGGTCTCCCTCAGCCCTGACCTCAGAAGCGAGCAGCAGCTCAGGTCTCTCAGTGCCGTGGTGGCCCTTCCCGATCTCCCAGTGCAACGCAGATGCTGCCTTGGTTATTCGAACAGGTGGAGGCGCAGATCTCAGGAACAGGACAAGTAACTGCCTTTTCCTTCTTGCATAGTGGGAGGACAGGGCTGATTTCACAGTGCAGGCAGGGCTGGTGCCCGAGGGATTTATTGCTCAGAGGGCGGGGTATAGGCTTGGCAGAGATTAGTCCCCTAGCCCTCAGTGCAGAGCAGCCGCTGACTCTTCCCAGGCTACCATGGAGGCTGTAACACATCAAGTAGGTGGGTGCCATCCTGGGGAGGCAGGAGAGCCTTTGTAGACAGGGTCCTTGGTATGTAAATGACCTGCTCACAGACCCAGCCAACTGACAGTGAGGTGGGGCTGTGTCTGCTCAGGCAGGAGCCTGGGAGCAGGTGGGATCAGCTGCTCCTAGGGTGATGCCATCGGAACTTGAGGGAAGGAAGCTCAGGTCCCAGGTAGGCTGATGGAGGAGGTTCCTGCTGTGCTTTCTTACCTACAGCAGGTGCTCCTCCCTGGCAGCCCCTACCTGTGGCCATCCTGAGCTGCACTTGGGAGGCTAGGGGGTGTTATTCCAACACTTGGCAGCAGGTTGTCCTTCCCAGACARGTCAGAGATGGTTGCATATCTAATGGGAAGTTCCCCAAATAGGCTTGGATTGAACAGACTTGAGAATATCTGTAGGGACAGGGACATTCTTATTTCAGACTTGGGATCCCAGTGGGCAGTGCCATTTAAGGGAGTCAAAGCCCAGGCAGCAGTGCGAGGTCAGATTCTGGAGGACAGCCTCTATGGGGTGGGACCAGTGTGCTGCATTGTCTGGTTCTGGGTCACTTGGCCTGTGGACATCCTGTTGGGTGTGGGTGAGGCTGGATATTGGAATCCTGTCAGCCTTCCTGCCTATGTTTACCTTCTTGCCAGTTGACTGGTGGTGTGAGGAAGGTTCACGATATATGAGGATGTTGCCCTTCGGAGGAGGCCTTCACAGCACTGCGTCCTATTGAACAGAATGCCAGGGCACCAGTGAAGGCCACCCCCCTCATGTCTGTGATGTCCCTCTTCTCACAGGCATGGCAGGACCTAGGCCAGTAGTGCTGAGCGGGCCATCAGGGGCAGGGAAGAGCACTCTGCTCAAGAAGTTGTTCCAGGAACACGGCAGCATCTTTGGCTTCAGCGTGTCCCGTGAGTGCCTCTGGACCTTGAAGGGCATGGAGCTCAGAGGCTATCCCAGCACGGGACGATTCCCAGAACTCCCAAATGCACACACCCAACCTAGCAGATGCTCTCCTCACCCTCCTCAACCCCATTACCCTCTCCCTTCCCAGGGCCTCCATCTAGAGTAAGCATCTTGGTCCCAGTGACCTCTTGAGATCCCACTGGCTGTGAGCACCACCTGCTCTTATCTAACCAGAGGACCGAACAGGCCTGCAAGGGAAGACCCTGGCTAGGGGAAGGTTTGTAGATCTCCTCAGTGTGTGATAGTTTTGGGTTTTTTTCCCCTAGATACTACAAGGAACCCACGACCTGGCGAAGAAGATGGCAAAGGTGAGCTGGCCTGCTAATCCAAGGATGTTTGGCACCAGCTAGTGTGTGTTGAGGGAGCGGGGGKGGGGGKGGGGGKGGGGGGGTGTCAGGGTTGCTCTGTGCCTTGGCTGTAACAGCTTAATCCCCGGCAGGAGAATATCTCTTGCCTTTGGGTTAACATCGTAGTGAAGGCTGAACCTTCTTCCTGCCTGGTGTATGGGACCTGGCCATTTCTAATCCTCCAGCAAGGACAATGGGGACAGTGGTATCTGTTCTAACCTGGATCTGGCCATAGCAGGCCTGTGTAGGATGGAGGGGGCCAGGCCAGGCAGGGCTGGGTTTCGGGTACCCTCTGGAAAGCCCTCTTCTTCTCCAGATTACTACTTTGTGACCAGGGAGATGATGCAGCGTGATATTGCAGCAGGGGACTTCATTGAGCATGCCGAGTTCTCAGGGAACCTGTATGGGACAAGGTGGGCTGACTTTGGTGTGGGCCCGGCTCTATGGATCAGGGTAATCCCAGAACTGTGACAAAAGGAAGCACTCCAGCATGTCCCCTCTGACCACACAGCGCCCTCCCAGGCGCCCTCCTAGGACTGGGCCAGCGTGCTTTCCCCTAGTCTCTGAGCATAGCTGATATGCTCCAGGGAACAAGCAGGCCCAGTCATGCCCCAGGCTCGTCTGTCCTCAAGCCATCCGGTGAGGCGAGGAGCCACATGAGGTACCTCACATGGAGAGGTAGGCAGTGACAGGCAGCCCAGGCCTGACCAAAAGCCCAAACCTTTTTGGCTTTTGGCTACAGGACAGGTACAGAGGGCTGTGATGTCAGAGAGCCTGACAGGGTTGACCGTATGCTTGTAAGTTCTGGGAAGTACAGAGGGTGCTGGGTTCACGTGAGCCTCTGCACTACCCAGGCCAGGCCCAGGATGGGCCTTGGGAGTTTCTCTGAAGCTCTTGAAAGCCTTAAGATGCTAACAAGGTTTAGCAGTCATTGCATGTATTCCTGAGGGTGGCAAAAGGGCAAGAACTTATGTGGGCTTAAGGACCAGGTCTTCTCTTGGATTCACTGAACATCTGCCCACTGCTTTTCCCTGCTCCTAGCAAGGAAGCTGTACGGGCTGTGCAGGCCATGAACCGCATCTGCGTGCTAGATGTGGACCTACAAGGTGTGCGCAGCATCAAGAAGACTGATCTGTGTCCCATCTACATCTTTGTGCAGCCTCCTTCGCTGGACGTGCTGGTGGGTACTTGGTGTGGGAATCCTGCAGGGCAGGCCCTGAGACCTGCAGAATACCTACYTAACAAGGACCTGCATTTCAGGAGCAACGACTGCGACTGCGCAACACTGAGACTGAGGAGAGTCTGGCAAAGCGGCTGGCAGCTGCACGGACAGACATGGAGAGCAGTGAGTGCAGTCAGGCCATTCAGACCTTCTGAGCATGTGGCCCGCATTCGCCAGAAGTTGGGGAGGACCAAGGTTAAAGATGGAGGGGTGGAGACCTCTGTCTGCAGAGCCTTTGAGAGTTCACACTTCTTCACTGACTTAAGTGTTGTAGGCATCTTTTTGTAGCTGTGCTCTTGCGTCTGGGTCTGAGCTTGGCCCACATTCAGACACTGTCATTGAGACCTGCAGTTCCCCTGTGTGCATGTGGCAGTCCATCACAGGCAGAGATAGTTCTGAGAGGCCTGTGCAGGGGCGGTGGCCTACACTTTAGTAGTCAGGACTTGATGGGAGCAGACCCCAGCTGAGGTTCTCTGGAAGAGAGGAAGGAAGAGTTCCGTCCAGCCCTGGCCATCCTACCACAGTGGCAGCAAGAGTAGCCGTAGCYAGAGAGCAGGTCGTTCACAGTGGTGCGAGCCCAGAAGGGGCCGAATTCCCCGTGGTCCTGACTCTCGCTTGTCCCACCCCAGGCAAGGAGCCTGGCTTGTTTGACCTGGTGATCGTCAATGACAACCTGGACACAGCCTATGCAGCACTGAAGCAGGCGCTCTCTGAGGTAGCCCCTCCCGTCCGCCCTGTCTTGGGCAAGCCCCCTGCATAGGCCACCCCGTGAATTCAGCAAACCCCGTGATGCCGGAGCTCACACCCTCGGTGTGCTGTAAGCAGCACTGGCCCTGCCAGCTGCCAGACTGGTCAAGTTCAGGTGCAAAGCCTGAGTCCCTGGGGACCCGGGGAGGATGTGAGACCCGGCCCTCCCTGGTTCCCTTGCCTCTCCTGACTTTCTGTTTCCCTTCTTCCTTGGCAGGAAATCAAGAAAGCCCAGGGAACTGGTGATGCCTGAGGGCCTGCTTCATTCCACAGAGTGATGCCTGTGGTCTAAATTTGCCTGGATTACGAGGTGGGGGGGAACTTTGCCAGGACGCCAAGGACTTCTAGTAGGCTTCCACTGTGGAGTAGAAGGAGCTACCCCTCGTCTGGCCACATGGTGGCTCTGCACCCTGGGTTGTCTTCCTGAGGCTGAATGACTCTGAAGAGTACCCACATCTATTCTCCCTGGGCGATTTGTGTTCCTTTCCCTGTTCCTCCTGCTGGAGCGGGACTGACATCTTAATAAAGTAATTATTGAGTTACAGTGTCACAGCCCTCCATACTGGGCCTATGGCCCCTGGCTGCCTGCCTCTCCCTGCTCAGCCCAGATGAAGGCTGCCGAGGGGGCTCTGCACAGGTCTGGTGGCCCGGGTCCCTGCCCACATCCAGGGCTCACCAGTCAGTGCTGGCTGGGGTTGGCTGTGTTCACTTCTTCCCCTGGGAGCCAGTTAGCTGGGACAATCGGCATGGGCTGGAGCGGCTCAGCCCTCGACAGCCTAGTGCTGCTGCCTCTTTGAGGTGTTTCTGAGCCATCTGGGGACTCAGAGGGACAGACACCACTTGCCAGGAAGGAAAGTGCCCAGCCCTGAGGKAAGAGCTAAGGTCATAATGCTGGCCCTGGCCCTATGGGTGCTGTGTGCTCTTGTCCTTGTGCACAACCCAAGGAAGGGCCACTGAACCCCTGAGGGCTGGTAGAGGGGCAGAGCCCTGGGGCTTTTATAGAGGTCCCAAATTTCAAGCTCTAGAGGTTAGAGCAGGGGTGCAGCATTCCTGAGGGAGATGTCCCTCCCCTCCTGCCCAAGATGAGACATTCTGAGTGTCTTGGTCCTGCTGTCCTCCCCTCTTCCTCTGGGCTCTCGGCCCAGGCTGCCTGGCTCCGCCCAAGAAAGCAATCCCAGCAGGGAGGGCAGTGGTTGTTGTCAGCTACCCCCACCCGGTGGTCAGCCACAGCTCTGCCTTGTACATCTCCAGGTGAGGCTGCTCCTGGGACAGGACTTGGGGGGATTAACTGGATGTGGGTGAGAAGAGGGCAGGCAGGTACCCAGGCAGAAGTTGCCAGAGAGACTGGGGAGTCCTGGGCTGCCTCCAAAACTGCAGATGTTTCTCTAGAAGGGTGAGCCAGAACTGCCTGGACCTCAAGTGGAGGCTGGGGAGACCAGCAGGCCTGTCTAGATCCCTGCTGCTCCACCCCCAGGGACAATCATGGATTCAGACCCTAGGGGGAACAATGGAGCCCTTGAGGGCCCCTCCTCCATCCCCCATTGTGCTTGGTGGCGAGAGGTGGCCCTAGCCCCACAGTATGCCTTTAGAGAGAATCAGCATCCAGCCAGCAGGTGGAGAGGCTCAGCCGAAGGTTTGCATTTCCAGCCTGGAGAAGGTAGGGAGGTACTGCTGGGGCTGCAGACTGGCAGGACCTTGACTGGTCTGTACCCTCTCGACTGCTAAGGTGGAGTTTCCCAGCCTCCTGTATCCCCTCTCAGGCTCTGTGGGGTGTGTCACAGGTGGTGCCAGATGCCTGGAAGACTCACTGGGGCTCTGGCCAGATCTCGTCTTGCTGTATTAAGGGACCCTCAGGGTGTCTTTTAGCTTGGGTCTAGCTGGCTTTGTGGCTCTTTCTGGGTAACTAGACCCATGGGGGAGGGAGATGGGAACAAACCAGTGAGCCCAGGGTGCTTCCGGTACCTCCCCCAGCAGCTGAGACCCTTCAGGCTGTCATAGATGGGCCAGTCCACCCCAGCCAGTTGTAGTGTGTCCCAGGGATCAGTATGGGCACCAGGCCCGGTCTACTCGAACTGAACAAACTTCATTATCCACTTGCCTGCTACCAAGCAGACCCTCTCAGCAGCTGGACCTACACAACTGCTGCTGTGTTAGCGCAGCCCTGTAGCCAGCGCAGAAGAAGTCTTCAGGATGCCACAGCAGTTCATTCTAAGTCTTCCTTCCCACCTACCTGCTGTGTGTAGGGACTGTAGGGAGGGAGATATGAGGATGGGTAGCCAAAAGGAGAGAGAGTCCAAGGAGGAGGAGGATGGCGAAGATCTGCTTAGGAGGGCCTGCTGGCTGGACTTGGCTTTGTATGGGACAGTGCGCATTGACCCAGCTGGGAAGTGATTCCTAGAAATGGGTAGGGGACTGTGAAGGGGCTGACAGGAGGACTGAAGAGACAAGAATCGTGGTGAGTATGGGCTTTCTACAAGGAATTGGGTACACGTGGGCACTCTGGGCAATGCCAAAGGGAGGCAGGGAGTGTGTGGGGTGCCCACCCAGGCTGGCACCTCTGTTTCTGGGATGCAGTTTAGCTGAAGGCCACTCGCCCAGTAGGAGCTGTCTAGACTTAAGGTTGTGACTCTTATACTAGGTATAGGCTAGCCCGTCTCTTTTTTCTGGTCCCCACGGTCTGATTTCATCTAGTTCTGCCTTCTTGGACTCCCAGGGATGTGACTTGGGTGCCGGTGAGGAAGGCCCCACAGGAACACAGGTCAAGGAGGGAGGTGGGTAGTTTCCACTGAGTGCCCGGGGCTTGAGACCTGGCCTGTCAAGTGCTAATGCTTGCTAGCCACAGGTAACTCTCACTGTACCCCTCACCAGCATCTGCCAGCTCTAGGGGACAAATGAGGTCCCTCAGGTCTCCCCTCCCCCAGTACACACATAACAAGTTGCTGGCCGTGTGTTTGCTGACACACTGAGCCATACACCCTGTCCCATGCTAACTGCTTCTGGTCAGTTCAGGGCCTAGGGCTGGATGTGTGAGAGGACTGGTTACAGTAGAGGATGCCCCTTCCATACCTGGACAGGCTTTCTAAGGGAGGCAGAGGCTGAGCGAGCTATGTATTATGTGTGTGTTGGGGGTGGGGTGGGGAGGCACCACTGGCCAAACATGAGCACCACCACAGAGCCTAATTCTGGACGAAGATATAGAAGCTGCTTTAGGGGAGAAGTTCCTTGCGTGAAGAACCCCTTCAATTCAGCTGTGAATGCTAAAAATGGTGCCACACCTCTGTGGTAGAGTCCTGTATCTTCAACATGTTTAAATTTACAACAGGAGATAATAGGACAGAAAAGATCCCAGAGAACCTCATAAACCATGCCATATTGGCATGAAACACATGACCATGATAAACTCTAGTGTTGCCTCTATTAGCTGAGAGCCACCGTCTGCGCGTTTCCGACATTCCCTCGGTTTCTCCTGACACCACAGTGCTTCTTAGAAGACAGTCTCCTTGTCTTAGCTGCCTATGGTTGCTTAATATTACCCAGGTATTTTTCAGGGTACGGGTTTCAGAAAGAATACTATGGGGGTCATAAGCCTGTCTTTGTAGATAGCATCAACAGGATTTAACAGCCGTGATGCCGAGTCACAGGGCTCAGGGTCACTGCAAAGGCGCAAGTCCCCATCTCATGCTGTCCTCTGATAAGATGTGGCCACCCGCATGTAGCCGCTGGAGTGGGCGTGTGCTCCCTTTTCCTATGTGTGTCATCTCAGAGTGGTTGGCAGTGTCTGCACAGAAACGGGATGGTTCTCCAGTCCTCAGCCTGGTTATTCATGGGTGCAGTTATTATCTGGAGTATCTGTAACCAAAGCTGCAGTCTGTAATTCTACTTTCTTTAATCTATTGGTTATATCGTTGCAATGTCAGTGTGACCAATCCACATACCAGCGTGTGTAAGGGCGTAAGCATGTTCTTCCTCCTTGGGCGTGCTCCACCGTCTTGTTTCCCTACTTAGCCATCTGATCAGCCACTTCCCCCAGGGGTTCCCAGTTCCTCTTATTGAAAGAGAAGCTGGAAACCAGAGCTCCAGACCTAGACAGGGTTTTTGTTTTGTGAGTGGGGTTTGAGAAAGGGACTCAGTATAGTCCCACCTGACAATCAGACTCACCATGTAACAGAGGATGACCTTGAAACTCTGGTCTCCCTACCTCTGTGTCCCAAGCACTAGAATTACAGGCAGCGTGAACATACCCATGTCAGAAATGCTCTCACTTCTCACGTGTTTCTACAGCCAGGACCTTTCAAAGGACACAGCCAGAGAACATAGGCACACCACAGGTTTCCATGGTGTATCTGTAAGTGACTTCTGTGAGAGCCTGCCTCTACCACACTAAATAAAGTCCCCAGCACACGCTGGTGTCAGAAAATTGACACAGTGATCGGGAAGCATCCAATAGGCAGAGTAGAGTGTTGAGTATGCATAGGTGCAAATTTCTCTGTTTGCCGGTCCATCCAGCTGTCTGCCTCTCCGTGTGTGTGTGTGTGTGTGTGTGTGTGTGTGTGTGTGTGTGTGTGTGTGAAACTTGTATGGCCAGGTGACTCTGCTTGTGTCTCTGCAGTCAGGGAAAGGCAGCAGGTGGGGCTCCAGCACAGCAGAGAATGTAGCAGGAGCCAACTGAGGGTGAGCAGGACACTTGGGGCAGTGACTAGGTGAGACCCTGATGTGTGCCTTAGTCAGAAGTCACTGGAGGAGCTGGGCGTGGACATGCCTAAAACTCCCAGCACTCGGCTGGCAGAGGGAGGATGATGGAGAGGTCAAGGATATAGTAACTCTTACAAACCGATACATAAGGAGTCTGAAGTCCATGCTACATGAAACCTTGTCTTTAAAAACAGTCATCGAAGGGCAACCGGGGTGATCTCCATGTGCATTCTAAGGTACCCCAGTGGGCACGAGCCAGATTTATAGAGAGTGAAACAGCTAGGACCTAGAAGGCACCTGGTCCCAAGTGGTGCAGGTGGCAAGTGTGGGTGGGCTCAGGGTTGGCTGGTGGACTAAGATGTTCAGGAGACAGCAACACAGGTAAAGCAGTCTGAAAGTTGACGGGCCCCTTTGAAGAGGAGATTGGCATATGGGTCTAACCCTCTGTAGTTTGAGGTACCTGCTGGTGTGCCAGCGCCAAGGCTAGGCAGGAAAGAGTTGCAGGCTAGAGGTTTAACTGGAAGTCCCCCTGTACAAGGCCCGAGCCTAGGGTCCTGCTTCTTCCAGGTCAGCTCTACAGCCATAGCACATCTTTGGGCCATTCTTAAGAGTGAAGAGCTGTGACTGCGTGCCTGCTTTGAGTGACAGGTCCTTCCACCCAGGGACAGAGTCAGCCCAGCGCTAAGCTACAGTGTCTCCATTGTTGCCTGTACACATCTTGATTCCAGTGCTGATCAGCTACTATGACAGGAGTAGGTATGCCAGAGAAATGGCGAGTTGTCAAGCAAGGCTTTTTCAGTTGTTGAATACTACATACTGCTAGGCATGTCTACACAGGAACTCCTGGTTCCAGACCCTCCTGGGTCTACACTGATAAGCCTTAGGCTCCTGTGATTGAACTTTTGGGTGGGGGCTGACTGAAGCTGAGGTAAGAGAGCTGAACCTACTCTTGAGAGGGCACGGGGTGGCCCCATTGTATATCCATGCCTGAGGCAGCGAGGTAGGAGGGGTGGACCCTGAGGATGTGTCTGTCCGTGGCTGTGTTTGTATAGGTATGTTTATTTTTACGGTGGGAGTGTGCATGTGTTCTTATGTGTGTATCACATGTGTGCCTGAGCTCACTCTTCTTTATGAATGAGCATTTGTGAGCATTTGGCTATGTGAGTCTTGAGTCTTTACATGTGTGGTTGAGTGTGTGAATAAATGTATGTGAATGTTGGTGTATATGAATATGTGRGTGCCAGCATGCGTGTGCACGTGTGTTCATGAATGTATACATCCTTGAGCATACATTTGTGTCTGAGTGCATCTACATGCATATGAGTGTGCAGTATGTGTCTGTGGATGTGTATTTATGTGCATGAGGGTGGCTGTGTATGTGTGTACGTGCATGTGAAGTTTGCATATATAACTCAGACACACACACTTGTATGTGCATGCATGTATTCACATGAGGGTGGGTGTCTCTGATTGCACGCATGCGGTCCCAAGAGGGGGTGCACAGATGTGAGGATGTGGGGCCATTTCCTCAGGAACCCCTGTTGTTCTGCTGGCTGCCCCCTCTTCCTGCCCTGAGGGGAGAGGCCCTAGCTACATAAAGAGCTCTGGAGCCTCCGGTCCTGATGCTGGTCCATGCCTGCTGCTGCTATCTCCAAGGCCTCGCCAGGGGGAGGGAGCCAGAAGTCTCCGTGTTGTATGCTTGGGGGACTTCTGCCCCAAACTTTCCCAGGAGCAGGTACTAACTCTGTGGTAGCTGTGAGGAGCGAGGGGGTGCCTGGGCGAACCACAGAGCCGTCCTCTGACACATGTCTTCCAGACTGAGTTGAGTTGGTCTGGATGTTGTCATCTCTGAGGCTCACAGGTACCCAAGTGTTGCTGGGTATCAGTTTGTAGCCTCACCAGTCCTGCCTGGACAGGTCCTGGAACCGTCCTGGGGACTGGGGGCAGGGGGAGGGTCATCGATGGAAGGGACTTCCAGAGCTGCTGTGCAGGGTGTGGAAGGAGAAAGGCAGACACCGCTGGAGGATTGGAAGCTAAAACACTGGGGAGGCCTGGGGGCCAAAGGTTTGGGGCTGGGGGATGATGGAGCCTCCGGACGATGGGTTCTGACTACCAAAGGCTGGGATGCAACAGAGGTTGGGAAGGCCTGAGTGGCTGGCAGGCTTGGGGTAAGCGCTAGGAGGATGGCATCCAACTGGGACCGAGCTGGTTTGGTGCTGTCCTGTTTTCCTCCTCTGCCAATAAAGGCAGCACATGGGCTTTATGGCTTTAGGGGCCTGAGACAAAGTTGCACTTCCTACAAGTCGACCCTTTCTTGGAGATCTCTGGGGGAGAGGAGACAGGAAGGGCAGGAGGGATGGAAGATGCTCYGTCCTCATCTTTAGTACATAGGGTGTGAATGCAGACCTCTGTAAGGYAGTGAGTTCGATCGAGGTCATCTGGGGTGTTTAAGTAGACAACTGCTGAACAAGCCTGCAGGCACCACAACTCTGGGCTCAGCAGGTCCCACCCTCCCTCCCCCGCTGACCACCTGCACGCGTGCCCGTAGGTCCCACCTGCTCGCTCCCATGACCAACATGAGCTGGAGCTTCCTGACGCGGCTGCTGGAGGAGATCCACAATCACTCCACCTTCGTGGGCAAAGTTTGGCTCACCGTGTTGGTGGTCTTCCGCATTGTGCTGACAGCTGTCGGTGGTGAGTCCATCTATTCAGATGAGCAATCCAAGTTTACCTGCAACACGCGGCAACCGGGTTGTGACAACGTCTGCTACGACGCCTTTGCGCCCCTGTCTCACGTGCGCTTCTGGGTCTTCCAGATAGTGGTCATCTCCACGCCTTCTGTCATGTACCTGGGCTATGCAGTCCACCGCTTGGCGCGCGCCTCGGAGCAGGAGCGCAGACGCGCTCTCCGACGTCGCACCGGCCCCCGGCGCTTGCCCAGGGCGCAGCTGCCACCGCCGCCACCTGGCTGGCCTGACACCACCGACCTGGGCGAGGCAGAGCCCATGCTGGCACTGGAGGAGGATGAGGACGAGGAGCCGGGGGCGCCCGAGGGTCCCGGAGAAGACACGGAGGAGGAGCGAGCGGAAGATGTGACTGCCAAGGGGGGCGGAGGTGACGGCAAGACGGTGGTCACTCCTGGCYCGGCCGGGCAGCACGACGGGCGGCGGCGCATCCAGAGGGAGGGCCTGATGCGCGTGTACGTGGCTCAGCTGGTGGTTAGGGCGGCCTTCGAGGTGGCCTTTCTGGTGGGCCAGTACCTACTGTACGGCTTCGAGGTGCCACCCTTCTTCGCCTGCAGCCGCCAGCCTTGCCCGCATGTAGTGGACTGCTTCGTGTCGCGGCCAACCGAGAAGACGGTCTTCTTGCTGGTCATGTATGTGGTTAGCTGCCTRTGCCTGTTGCTCAACCTCTGTGAGATGGCGCACTTGGGTCTCGGCAGTGCGCAGGATGCTGTGCGCGGCCGGCGGGGAGCCTCAGCGGCGGGTCCTGGCCCCACGCCGCGCCCACCGCCCTGCGCTTTCCCGGCCGCGGCCGCCGGCCTGGCTTGTCCTCCCGACTACAGCCTGGTGGTGCGTGCGGCTGAGCGCGCGCGAGCGCACGACCAGAACTTGGCGAACCTGGCGCTGCAGGCTCTGCGCGATGGGGCGGCGGTGGCGGCGGTTTCCGCGGACCGCGACAGTCCACCGTGTGCAGGGCTCAATGCAACCTCTCGTGGGGCACCCAGGGCGGGCGGCCCAGCTTCCGGAACCGGCAGCGCCACGTCGGGGGGCACCGTTGGGGAGCAGGGCCGGCCGGGAGCTCAGGAACAGCTGGCCACTAAGCCCAGGGCTGGCTCTGAGAAGGGCAGCAGTACAGGCAGCAGAGACGGCAAGGCCAC
>BDUI01002811.1:100946-112079 GCA_002335545.1 Apodemus speciosus | reverse complement strand
AGAGAGAGAGAGAGAGAGAGAGAGGAAAGATGTCTTTTTTGACCTTAATACCCGGCTTTCAGATGGCAGAGCAGACTCTCTTATAGCATGACCTTCCCAGAGATAACATATAAACTGGAAACTGAGTGTGTAACCACTCAGAGTAAAGAGACAGAGCAAGAAGGCGCAGTGTGCGTGTGCGTGTGCGCGTGTGACCGGGAGTGAGCAGGCGCTGAGCCGGCACTGTACATGGCAGCTGTTCTAAAGGGGACGGAGAGGGCCGCAGGCTGCGACACGGCAAAGCCGTGGGCGAGTTCTAGAGTGCCGACAGCGGGGTCTGACTGATTCCTGAGAGCGCCAAAGCAGCACCCTAAGAATAAAAGACCTGGCCTGAATTTGAGGTGCAACCAGGAAATAGAATACACTTTGAGCCCTATCAAGTTAATGGTGTGTGGCAGCTCACAATAACTGAATACTAATTAAAGAATGTTAGCAGTGTTGAGAGGGGTGTCTGTAAGATAACATCTGTAATCCAGATTTACTCAGCATAAGGAGACCCGAAATGGGGTGTCGTGGCCTAGTGGGGTCAAGTTTCAGTGCGGGAAGTTCTACAGTCAGAAGTTGCTAATGGTTGTGGAACAGTGTAACGAGATGGAGTTAGTGTGTGTGGATAATGTCAGAGGCTTTGTGACTCATTATAACTGCTGAAGTCTGGGCATTCGGGGCACGAACACTCAGCATGGGTTTGGTTAAAGTAGGTATTGGCACTTAAAAGTGACTCAAGGGTGTTTTTAAAAAGTTTTGTAATAAGGTCTGAGGGTTTAAGTAGGAGTCAATATTGTTCCCAGCCCGTTTTTATATATAATTATGGCAAGTTGCAAACTCACAGAAAAGAACATAACAGGACACAGACACGTATCTGCCTGTCAGTAGGACACAACTGCTGTCAGCATTTCCTCCGTTTTTCCTTTTAAAAGTTGGCATCATCCTTCTTCCTTTCTGGTGACTGCACTGTCCTGTTGGTGGGTTCCAGTCAGTCAGGCTTACTGTCATTATGTGAGTGCGTATTAATAAACTCATATTGTCTGTAGTTCTGAAACACGTGTTCTACTTCATTATAGTTTTGCAGATTTTCACATCATGTCTTAGAAATAGTGGTATGTACAGATGTGGTTCATTGACTGATATTCTGTGAGACACAAGTTTCTACTTCTCTGCTACTTAGAGATCACTTTTTACTCTTTGGGGCATTGTGGCTCTCAATAGGAAACTGGGCGATCTGATATCTTGGGGATCCTCCTAAAGTGAGGAGCACATTTCCTGATTTGGACCTTTTCAGAAATCTCGTGGCTTTGCCTTTTGTTCTCACTTGACAAAAGGCTTGGTGCTGTGCTCTGGCCAGACTGCTTGCTCTGCCTCTGCCTCTGCCTCTGTGCCCCTCTCCCCAGAATCCTCTCTGCCCCTTTCCTCCCCCTCTCCCAAGAAAAGGAACAGAAAGGAAGACCCTGACTGGAGCTGGAGCTCAGTGCTGCAGCACTGGCATCCCTGAGACTGGAGACTCAATGCGTAGTGTTCCCCGCTCTGACAAAAAGCAAACAAACGGAGAGCTTATAGACACAGTCTTCCAAATTGATGAGCAAGTTGTTGAATTTAAAAACTTCATTAAGTCACAGACAGGAACGTTTTGGTCATGAAAGTACAGAAGAGTAGTGCTGCTCGGATTTGCCTCTAAGGCAGAAAGAATTCTGTGCAGTTCTCAAATGTCTTTATCAGTTTCTTGCCTTTAAAAATAACCATTGTTAAATGGTTGCTGGATGCTGAATTCTGTGTCTTTTTTATCCCTTATAGTTTTGTCTTAGACTTGTTTTACGACTGTTTTACATGACCTTTAATAATTTGTTCTGACTGCTAACCACATTTGTGCATTGTCTAGTGACATTTTGGACATTAACAGACCATACGTACAATGATGGTTCCACCAGTACTTGGTGATGCAGTGTGTCTGTCTGTGCACCCTGGCCCCACAGCTGTAGAGTGGCCCAGTGACACTTTTCTCAGGGCATATCTTTGTCATTCGTGTGTAACTGTTTTAGGACACTATATTTGCCATTTTATTACTTGTTAGAATAGTTAGGTAAGGATGTCGTGCTCATCTCTTACAAAGATAGCTTAAATAATAAAGTCCTTAATTTTTGTAGTATTTTCCCTCAGGTTCCTTTCTCGTGAGTGCTAGTCACTGTAAAAAGTGTGTAATTAATGTAAGTACTGTTCAATAGCCTTAACCACTATGTGGTAACAGCACTGGTTTCTTAAATCTAAACGGGAAAATTAAACCAAAATCAAAATTTAATAAATTAGAGCAGAGGGTACTGAATATTTCTGTTAGAGCACTCTATCTCATTTTCTTGTTTTATGTAATTCTTGTATAAAACGGTGTTCTGTGGAGTTTTGAACTGAAGACTGAGTGATGTTCAAATGCCATGGTTACTTACTCAACTGCTCTTCCCTTTCTAAAAGCTGCCCTGGAGAAACCTGATTTATGATGATTAATCCACTTGTGTCCCTAACTTTAATTTTCAGTGAAGCAATGTCCTTAATTGTTTCAGTAACACACAAGTAGCTTTCTTCACCTCAGCTTTGAATCTCAGTCTCTGTGACATCACTGTTGAGTGCCATGTGAGTTAAGAACAGAGGCTCAAACGTCTGTGACCCCTGTGCCAGCGGAGGGGAGGAGGTGACTCAGCTAGATCCCTGGCGCTGTTCGTCCAGTCAGTTGAAGCAATCCGTGATCTTCAGGTTCAGTGAGAGGCCRTGTYGCAAAACACATGGTGGGATGCAACAGAGGAAGACACCCAAGCTGATGGTGCACATGCACATGTGTGTGTACACACACACACACACATACATACATGAATACATATGTATAGCATGCATACACACAAATATTGTGATATATAGAGAATACATTGAAAATGACARCAGTTTCATAATTTCTAATAAAATTTAACTTTGAAAGGTGCAAGACAAAATAGACTATATTAAAAACGCATTCTTCAGAGAAACACCTTTGCTTCTAAATGTCCTTGCTACTAGATACAGACAGCAAAGAACTTGCTTACTCTAGTATGTGATGAATAATTATTGTACTTATTTCAATGCATCATTGCATAGAGATAAACATTTTCTGTTATGAATTTTATTTTGAAAATACATTTTAAGAGAATTGTTCTATAAGCTTATCAATAATTCTGTACATAATAGTTTTAATTATTTTCAATGTAAGTTATGTCCATTAATATATTTTAAAAGTTTAATTTTGAAAATGTAATTTGGGGCTTCAGAAATTCATAAGCAGAATGCATGCCTGCCAGTTGAAAAGGTTACGTTCGGAGGCTTCATTTCTTTGGTTAAAAGGAGTTGCAGATTCTCACTCTCAGTGCTCAGATGGACTTCAGCGCTAACTAGTTGTGATCTTTGCTCTGATTTGTGGATAGTAACGGTTACACGCATTCGCAGCTCTCCTGTGCAGGTAGTTACTGCAGTGCCGCACAGCCTCCTGAGCTGCCTCCGAGCTGCAGTCCCCATCTGCCGGGGACCTGCTAATCACCATTTTTTAACAGTTGTCATGTAAGTCTTTCTTACTTGTGGACGGGGCAACGTGGACAGCAGATGCAGGGAAACCTGCAGGCATTTGTAATTCTTTTTAACAAGCCCATGTCAGTGCTTTCACATACYGTGCTTCCAAAAGAAGCTTCCTTCCTGGCCCGGCCAGCCCAGCCCCTCAGCTGCCTGTTATTTAGGGCCCAGCTGTCCTGGTCTCTCATGCTGTTCCAGCCGTGTCTTTGCTTCTCCCTGTTGATTGGTTCTATTGTCATTTGTTTATAATGTGTGTCAAATTCTCTATTAGTACCAATCTTTGGTTATTTTTTCCTTGTTTTATGATTTCTTTTTAGCTTAATTCACAATTGTACACATGTAGATTTCTAAATTAAAATTGCCTTTTCATTTAAAAACACTATAGTTTAAAATACAAACCTCTTTTGTTACAATCCTATTTTGGTTTAATTATTATTAAAATCATCTCAATATACATTAATGTAGTGCGTTCAGAAGTTGACTTAGCAAGCCTGATTATGGTGTAAAAGCTTACGCAAATGAATAAATGACCAGTATTACTAGAGACTATAAGCAGCATGGCGGAAAGATGGGAGAACTCTTTTATCCTAGTTTTTAGAGGGCATCAGCAGCTTGCTTTTATGAAAAAGTAACAGCTAAATGCACTGCAAATAATTTGCAGTAATCCAGTTCAGTGATTCATGTGTCTGCTTTAATGGGTCATAATTCAGGGTAAAGTAACGGGGTGCAGTCAGAGTGCAGACACTGCCTGTGCCAGGGACAGTATCTCTTCATAAAGCACACCTCAGGAGAAGCACTTTGCCAGCCCCTAATACTCTCTGATGTTTTGATGTCCTGCATATTTTTCCGATTAAGTTTTGAGTGCCATGTTTTTAGTTGTATTTCCACATTCATTATTCTCACGTAGACCCTTCAGTGGGTTTGCCATATATGATTATTTTTTTAATGATGCCTTTCTTTCCACTTCAGCAGTTTAATAATCTAGCACATGGCTGCTTCTCAGTGCTCAGCATTCACCTCCCCAGCACAGAAGAGGACATGTGCGTTGGCTACAGAATTCCATTTGCCATGTTAGAAATGCATATTCCCCATGGAACGACATTTGTTTGACATAACCATTCATTTTTATTACATCTTTAAATATGTTTATCCAGAGTTATCAATAATCATAAATAACCGTATTTTCAACTTGTTCTGTTTCCCCCCCCCCCCAACAGACAAAATTGCTTACCCAGTACATATTAAATCTCGGCAAGTATGATCAAAACTACGACATCAGAGACCGCACAAGATTTATTAGGCAGCTTATTGTTCCGAATGAGAAGAGTGGAGCTCTAAGTAAATATGCCAAAAAAATCTTCTTAGCACAGAAGCCTGCGCCACTGCTGGAGTCTCCCTTTAAAGGTATTATCAGATGCATAACTGTAAAACACGTTGCCTGAAATGTGTCAGTGTGTCCATCCTGATGGGCTTCAGATTTATCTCTGAGAAACACACGGCTTCCGAGTCGATGTATGAGWACATGTTTGCACTGGTTCATCTGTTCAGGGCAAGTTTTATTTTTATGTTTGTTAAAGTTTATTTTTCTGTAGATAATTATTTATAATTTCAGTTCCTCTGGTTTTTATTCTCATTAGGTAGTTTAACTGAACAGTAGATGAAATAGCTGTTTTGTTCCTGTAGACATGGGCTTTATTTCTGCTTTAAATACTTTTATTTCCCGATACCTAAAAGTTAAGTTATTAATTAAATATCCATGTACCCTAATGTCAGCATCTCTAGAAGAAATTATTCCATACAAATATCTTTTTATATTCAGATTCACTTTTCAGAGAAGGAACTTGTGTTCTTTYCCCCAGCTTTTTTACAAAGGGGACTAATTAAATAGCAGTTAACAAGTAGCTATTATGGTTGGGATCACGTGGTTGTGTAGCTTGGTTTCCACATTGTTTCCTATTTAATTGTTGTAAAATAGTAAATTCAATTCAGTTTGGCACAAAAACTATTGAAATTCTGAATGTGTTTGTGCCAAGGCATGTATATGGATTGTTTAACTGCGCTGTCATTCCTAATATTCACAGTAAAGTAATTTTTAGAGAAGCTACATTTCAGAGCAACACCTCTAAACACACTGACTGATTAGCTTTTTTATTGACCATTATGGGGGAGATTATTGTAATCTATGGGCTGAAATCAGTTTTCTGACCTATGAAGAGCTTCCGGGTTTGTATTTATTCCTTGACATTTGGGGTAATATGCCAATTACCCTGAGCTCTGATATGATTGTCATCTGTTATATACAGCTCATATTGTTTATTTTCTACTTTCCTCCCTTTTTAATAGATAGGGATCATTTCCAGCTTGGCACCTTATCTCATACTCTCAACATTAAAGCATCCGGGTACCTGGAGTTATCTAATTGGCCAGAGGTGGCGCCTGACCCATCGGTTCGCAATGTAGAAGTAATAGAGTCAGTAAGTTGACCTTTCTGAGATTAATTTTGTTCTAGCGGTGAGAGCTTCTGGGGTAACTACCATTTGATATAAAATCCTTTGGGCTGAAAACTGAATGCTGTTCTTGTGTTTCTGAATGTAATGTGTTAGATATACCCTGCCTTAGAGGAACAGAACATTGTGGTTTTCCTTGCTGCTGTATGTGGACTGTTCTCTGCTTCAAGGAAATAGAGAATTGAATTCTCTGCATCAGTGCCAGCCACATTTGTGCGATTGCATTTGTAGCTGTGTAGATTCAATTTCTAAGGTATTTAGTTTCAATGGATTGAGCTTTTTCTACTTTGTTGGAGATTCGTAAGCTTCCTGTCAGTGTTTTTATAAATAATTTTTGCTGTTCTTTTCCAGAAAAGCAAAACCTGTACAAAATGTACTAGGTTTTCTGGTGAGCTCAGTTTTAACTGATGCTTAAAAATAATTAGGGGGCATTGTGTACCAAAGATAACCTTGACAAGGTTACAACTAAAAATGAATAATACATTTTTTACATTTAAAAAAGATTACCATATTATGTTTTTAAAATCTTTTCTTAAATATACGGCTTAAATGTTCGGCTTAAATAATTATTATTCTTTACTAGTATTACCTGTTTATTGTTTCATAGTAAGTAAGATAATGAAAGATATTTTGCTTGTACCTAGAAATTGTGTGAATATATTCATTGCTTTTTAATTTAAATGGAGCAGATGAGAATTACATTCTTAATGGTTTCCTCATATAAATGGTACAGTGAACTAGAATTCAGATAATCAGAAGCTTTTACCATTAACTCCGGTTGGAAAGCTAGTTAGCTTCCTTGTTCTCTTCCACATGCAAAGGAAGGAAATCATTATTTTAAATATAATCCCATTAATGAGTATAGCCATGTAATATGATTATGCTGAGAAACAGCTTTCTTTTGAATACAAAAGTTACACTGGCTTTGGAGCATGTCCAGCAATAGATGATTAATAGTWGCTCAGTTCAGAGCCTTGTCGATGATGTGTGACAGATATGAACTTGTTTAAACCTCATAATGGTACCCACAGCCACCTTTTTTTTTTTTTTTTTTTTGCTATTATTTTGTTTGTTTTGAGACAGTTTCCTTGTATAGTTCTGCCTGTCCTGGAACTCACTATGTTGGCTGACCTCAAACAGAGATCCACCTGCCTTTGTCTCCCACGTGTTGGGATTAAAGATGTATCCCATCATGCAAGGCTCAGTATTTCCATTTTATAGGTGAGGAAACCAAGGTTTGTAAAGCCTAAATAGATGCAAGTTCCCATAGCTCATGCAGACCAGGGTTCTAGTCCCAYGTCTGCTGTCTGGCGTGCTCCCCATCTTTCCTGTGTCATTAAGGAGAGGATGCCTGAACTCGTGTGCAGATCACTGGTCTGCACTCAAAGCCATCATTACCGCGTTCTCGCAAATGATGAGAACCGGCTGGGGAGATGCCCAGTTGGCAAACCTGTGCTGGTGAGGTAGACACAGGAGATCCACAGCACTGACTCTGGCCTACACATCCAACCTTCACCCCATGAACACAGAAAACACATGCATTAAAAATAAAATATAAATCTGATAAAGTTATAAAAACATGTCGCATGCCTGTTCAGGTTTGAAGCTAAGTTTGCTTGTTTTTCTCCCAGACATAAGCATTGTTGAGCACCTCTCCCTTGTGTATACACGTCTTGTTAGATGCCAGACTACAGCAAGTGTTCTCTCTTGTGCAGACACCCTCTTTCCTGTTAACTGTGCTTGCTGGCACTTACCTCGTTCTCTTCTTGCCTGATTGGCTACACAGAGCTCTGGCTCAAGTAGAACAATCCTTTTGTTCTCCCACCATGTCTGCCCACTCTTTACCTTCCTCTCTCTTTCCTCTGGAAAGAGCATATCTTAGAAATTGATAGCTATGCTATGCAGTTGAATTTTGTCTCGGTATACTAACGTTGGCTGTCTTCTTAACATTTTCACATGTTCTAAGCRTTAACTCTTTTATAGGGATAAAATAAGCAATCTGTTTTCTTATCTTCATTTCAGTTGTCCTGTTCAGCAGAGACAAATTGGTTTCTTTTTCATTTTGCTGACTATTAATTTCTGAAATTAATAATTAATAATTTATGGAGAATAATTATAGGTAATGGAACCAGATTTAAAGGTATCCATTTAAGCCATAGAACAGATTTCTTCTATCAGTTTCTGAGATAGTGGCTTAGAAAGCTCTAAGAGGGATGTAATGAAATATAAATACAATGTAACTAGTTCTGTTTTGAGATACATTCCTAACTGCAGAAAGTGTTGCTCAGATGATCATCCTTTTTTGCCTTGCTCTGTACCGTCCTCCCCCTGAAGTCATATCCATGCACTTTGTGCACATGATACACTGTATTATTCTGGGTTTACTATCTAGTGATCCTCTAAGGTCAAATCTCATTATTATGAAATATAACTTAGGAAGAAAAATGGCTGAGGCTTAGATAATCTGACATTTTAATCAAAACAACAGGGAGCCTCGTCAGGTTGGCACTAGATGTCACTTTGAATTATACACCACCATTTCCGGGGTAGCAGATATGATGTGTATTTATATTAAGGCACCAGTGAGTTTTGTGGCTTCTTTAGAGTTTTTTATTTAGTTACAGAAAATCCTTTTTTCCCAGTTACTCAAGACTATCTTTTGCACATCRAGGACATCTTGCTTTATAAAGAAATAGTTAACATGCCATGTAGAGAACCTCAGCTTTCCCATGCCTCTATCTCTTCTCCTGTTCTTTGATTCTATTCTTTTGCTCAGAGCTCCATAGCTCTCACGCCATAGTGAGAATCCAGTGGTGTTAGGCTTTGGGCCTTTAACTTATGGAACTGTATGGATGTGGAAACACATGTGTTCAAATTATTTTTATTAGTTTTCTTGTCATTTCCCAGGTAATAATTTTTCAGGCTACTGGAGCTTCTCTCATCATTAGGGTTTTTTTTTTAAGCATAAATATTTTTGTTTGTAGTAGTAGTTTAAAATATACTCCCAGAAAATTATGAGCCTTTGGTGTATCGTGCTGTAAATTTCTTTACAATAATACATGCATATGTGTATTTATACATATATATATATACACACATGTATAACTACATATATATAAATATCTATATATCTCTATCTATATACATATACACAATTCTATCATGCTGGCATACTCGAAACTCAATTAAAAGTGTAATAAATGGGACTGGAAAGATGGCTCAGTGGTTAAGAACACCGACTGCTCTTCCGAAGGTCCTGAGTTCAAATCCCAGCAATCACCTGGTGGCTCACAACCATCCATAACAAGATCTGACTCCCTCTTCTGGAGTGTCTGAAGACAGTTACAGTGTACTCACATATAATAATAAATAAATAAATAAATAAATAAATAAATAAATAAATAAAAGGTGTAATAAATAAGTGAGTCTTAACCATTTTGAAATTTTAAGAAATCTTCATTTCCTTGATTATTAGTAGAGAAGGTTATATGAGACTTATTTTTCCACAATGAATCAAGGTTGTGGTTATGATAGACTTACAGTAAAGACTTCTTCTAAGCCCGTGTTTAATGAACACCAAAGAAGATAATTTTCTTAAGTGCAAACAAATATTTTTGAATATAAATTTGAAATYTTTAAGGGTATAATAGGTATTAGTAATATTTATTGTAACAGACATACTTATGATGCTTCATTGTACAGATGTTACAAATCAATACTTTGGGGGGAGTAAAATGCATAAATCAAACAGTATATTAGAGGGCAGCTAGTACTGATTTTTAAAGGAGTTGGAGTTGGGTTGAGGTGGAATCGCTGAGAGCATGACCCTCATGCAGAACAGGTCTCGGGGTCTTGGGGGATTGGCTGTAGCCGAGTCTGCAAGAGGAAAAGGAAGTGAGTGCGAATAGCTTGCCATGCCTGGGGAGGGAGACTGGTGGGGAGCTGCGAAGACTTGAAACCAGAGGGTAGCGGGTCCTGACTGCCCGGCTGCTGTGTTCAGCAGACTTTGGTCAGACTCAGTGGAGAGGAGAAGCAAGTGACCAGTTGGGACCCTCCTGAGGCAGTCAGGAAAGAGGTGCCCAGAGCCGCATGGAAAGCACGTCATCATGGGTTAGACGCGAGGCTATGAGGGTCAGGCTTTAGCTTAGCAAGATGGTGGGTATCTAACTGCCAACATTCACTGTGGTTGCTTGCTCTGTTCTTTCTCCCAAGTGTCAAGTGTGTTGTTGTTGTTGTTGTTGTTGTTTCTGTAGGTTAAGTCTTCTGTTGGCCAACACATTTGTTCAACAGTCTGGAGATTGGAAATGCAATGTGGGTGATGTGAGTGGGCTCTGAATGAGAGTGTGTGTGCTGTGTGGAAATGGGTGCCTTTGCTGTTGGGACTGCATGGCTAGCACTTGGTTCCTCTGTGGAAGTCTCACGCTTCTCTTCTGAGTTCACAGTGAACTTGCCAGGAGTCTGCATCCTGTAATAAGAATTCATTAATGTTTCCTTTGCTTATATAAACAGGCAAAAGAATGGACCACACTTGGAAAAACAAAGAAAGAAAAACCTGTGAAGGAATTTTACTCTGAATCTGAGGAGGAGGAGGAAGAGGAGGAAGAAAAGGAAGATGAGGACGAGGACCCATCTGATAGCAGCAGTGACAGTGGTGGGCTTCATAACAGTTGAAGTGTATTGTCACATAAAATGCCCCTTATCTTATCCTTTCTTTCTTCCCCCAGTCTGTTACTAAACTAAGACATGTCAGAATTCATTTATTTTCAGAGCTGGGAAATTGAGAGCAATATACATTGAGAAAAGCATCTAGGTATGGGTTTAGAATCCAGGGCATCAACTGCACCAACTAAATGAGGCTCCTCCCTTTCCATCTGACAGGTGAAGAGAGGAAGACTTTAATCCTAGCACCTGGGAGGCAGAGGTAGGCAGATCTCTTGGTCAAGACCAGCATGGTCTACAGAGAGTTTCAGAACAGCCAGGGATACATAGAGAAACCCCATCTTGGAAGACC
>BDUI01002811.1:85946-95946 GCA_002335545.1 Apodemus speciosus | reverse complement strand
TACTGATCATATCAGCAGGTGCTGCTTCATGATTGTATATTTGAAGTCACTCCAGCTTACTTGGTAGCACTRCTTTATCATTATTCATTAAATGCAGTTTGTTTCTGTGTGAGTACATGCTTCCCAGAGCACATGTGGGACCAGAGGGCCACCTGTCAGGTACAATTCTGTCCTCTGTGTAGGTTCTGAAGATCAGACTGGTTGTCATGCTTGGCTACAGGATCTGTCACCCACGGAGTCATCTAGGCAGCCCTTATTTAATTTTCATATCTTAGGATTTTTAAGCCATCTTTATTGTGTTTTATAAAAATTAATTTGTCTGCAAAAGGGTTTGCAGTTTCTAACTCAAAATTCATCTTTATTTACAGTGATTCAGAATATCGGGAGAAGAAAAATGAAAAATCTAAAGCTTCTGAATCTTCCAGTGAGGGATCCAGTGCCACAGAAGAAAGTTCTTCAGAGTCTGAGTCTGAGTCAGGTTCTGATAGTGAGCCTGCACCCAGAAAAGTTGCTAAGGTAAGGCTGTGCATGTGCTGTGACTGACAGACATGTGTAGCTTTCTCCAATTAAGTATAAATACTTTTGAACTAGGCGGTGGTGGCCCATGCCTTTAGTTTGAGCACTGGGGGTTTGGTGTGGGGGAGGGRGGAAGAGGGATCTCTTAGTTTGAGGGTAGCCTGGTCTTCAGAGGAAGTTCCAAAACAGCCAAGACTACACAGAGAAGTCCTGTCTGAAAAGAATAAAAACAAACTTGCTGGGGCCAGCCCTGGGGTGGTTCTTTCTCGGTTGATTCTTCTGAGACACTAGAGGAAGAAGAGCGTCAGTGGGTATAAGATTTGGTCTTAGGAAGTATTTAGAGTTGCTGTTTAATAATAAATCATTTGTCTATCTTGAGTCTAATTTGCTTTACTTCAGTAGCTGACCACGTCCTAGAGCAGCAGGAGATTAAGCAAAGTAGCCTCGGTTTTGTCTCTGCTAGCTGAAGTCACAGGAAGAAAAAGGGACACTTTGAGAAGTGATTTTAGCATTCATTTCTAAGTTTTAGAAAGTTTCCTATGAAAGCTCTCTTAAGAAAAAAAGGAAAGGGGGCTTGTAAGGAAAAGAGGGCTAAGGGTTGTCTGAGGAAACGGGGYGAGCTGCGCTCGCTCCTTAATCCCCAGCACAGCTTTCAGGATACAGAATCGTATGGTAAAACGTTCATCACAAGTTCACGCATAAACTCAGATCATAAATAAGTTTACAACAGAGAATGTTTACATGCATATCCATTAGGAGAGATTATCTGGCTGTATATTCATCATCAGTCCCAAGCTCAACAGGGTCATGGAGAGTTAAAAACTGTAACTTTTTCGATGAAGTAATTATAGAAGTTTTGTATAGATAAATCTTCTATCCTGTGACCTATAATAAATCGTTAGTTCCCTTTTTATGACCTTTGGTTAATGGTTTTACAACCGCTTGGAATGTGGTCTAAGCAGTAGGTGCCTGCTTGCTATCTCAGAAGCTGTTACCTCATGGTACATGGAGACTGGCAGAGTTCTCATGGCAGCTTTGACTATCAGAAAGGATTTAGTAGCAGTGCTATAAAAGAGCTTAATAATTCCTAGAAGTTTAGTTTTAGGAGTTCTTATAGTATCATCATTAAGGGTTAAGAAACCATCTATTGTCTACATAGCATCACTGTAAGATAGTACATCTTCATTGTTCTGCAGAGATCTGCTCAAAAGGGTAGGCTAATACCTAGTAATTGTTATATATGTTTAATAATAATAGGGAAAGCATATAAATAGCAGGAAGGAATCTTTCCTAAAATGGATTTCTCCTGGTCTTGACCCACAGAGCAAATTCATCATAGATTTTAATCCAAGGTGGMCCCATCTCGGGAAGATGACCTGCTAGTTTTTAGCTTCATCTTGTTTGCTCCTGACCAAACTAACAAAAGAGAACAAAATACTTCTGAAAGTTGAGGGTTTTGTTAGAAAGCTAAAGAACCAAAGAAGATACATTCAGCATTGGTGCTGAGCTCAGCTCAGGCAGAAGATGGTTTGTACCCCCCAGAGCCTTAACTATTTGTTAATTCTGTGAAACTGGATTTCCTTAGTGTGTCATCTGAGTGGCCAGAAATGAAAATAAATTCATTGAGGTAGGCCCTCTACATCCAGATTAATTGTTGAGAATATTTAAAACACTGCAAGTATTTATCTTGTCTTATTTCAAATGTTCTTACAAACGATAAAACTTATTTAAAAATTGAATTTTTACTTATATAATTAAATTTAAGATTTCTGTTTTTCAAAATTCATATGAACTTGTAGAGATTTTGAGTTATTAACATGGATTCAAAACACATGGGTAGTTTTATGTATTTTCATTTTCTACTTTAAAAAAAGCTTAAATATCCTCTTAAATAAAGAGCCTTGACTAGTAACAGGAAGTACACAGGGGTGGGGCGAGGGACCGGTGTTTTATAAATGACAGCTGTGATTAGGGTAAGTTATTCTTATGTGGTTTTATAAAATTGAAAAATTATAGACTCCACTGCCTGTGCAGTGTTAGCATGCACAGAGGCACCCCTGAGTCAGTCAGGCCGTTCTGTTACCCCCTTGTCTGAGACTCCAGGGAGGAGCTCACATCTTGATGACCAGAGATGTGCAGGGCAAGGGCTGAGAAGTCAAAGCTGCATCTTGTTTGTGCCCGATTCTCCTCAGATCATGCACTCTGTCTTAGGATGCCATTTCTGTGTTAGGTGGAAAGGCGAGTGTGTGTGTGTGTGTGTGTGTGTGTGTGTGTGTGTGTTTATTTAAATAGGTGACTTTATTTAATTCTCCCTTTATCAGATGCTGTGGCTTTTGCTCAGATTATGAGTAATGAAGGCAGATGGTAGCCTCTTTGCCTTCATTTGGCTGACAGAGAGTTGGCACTGAAAATTCATGTCTTGAATCTGCAGCTTAAATCTTACTATTTTTCTTTCATCTGTCCAGTACATTTGGGGGCGCGTTGAGTGTCAGCACGAGACCTTTAGATAGCTGGAGTCTGTGGCCTTGTGGTGGTTCATGAGTCAAGTATGGCGTTCCTGTGGGGAGGGAGGCCCTTCATGCTTTAGTGTCCTTGTCTGCAACGCAGAAGCGGTCCCTCCCTTGTCACAGCACGTCTTGTGGGAGACAAGGCACAAGAGCAGCGTGGGCTGCAGTTGGAGGTTATTGTATGCTGCTGCTGTTGGGTTTGGTTTTTGACAGAGGGTGTTCTCTGTTGCCCTGGCTGTCCTAGAATTTGCTCTGCAGACCAGGCCGGCCTCAGGGCCATTTGAATACTGTTTAACTGGGACCCAGACTCCTGCGCCTCATCTCCTGCCCTTCTCTACTCTAAACAATTCTGAGAGTGTGAGTGTGTTTTCAGTTGTGACCCCTCATCTGTAGCCCTTCTTCAGAAGGCTGCCGTGAGTCACATCTCACTGTCTTCCCACTTCAGAAGCTCTGCTCACCTATCTGTTCTGTAAACATTTAGCTCTGGCTAGGTAGGTACACTGTCTACTCAGTCAGGATGACGCTCTGCTTCCTTCGACGTCATTTTGTGAACCCACATCTTCCTTCTTGGCACTTTCATCCAAGTAATCTTTATCCACTAGTTTCTCTTCTGCCATCAGACCCCTCCTGTGGCCTCAGCCTTCAGGGGGATCCAGAAGTGGAGTCCTCCATCTCCTGATCACTACCCACTTACTTCTGGTCACTCCCTCTCCAGACCTACTGCTCTGCGGGTGTCAGGACCCTGCTTGGTTCCTGCCATGAAGCCTCTTTTTCTCCCTTAGTCTACTAGAGTCCTAGCTTAGTAACTAGTGCCCCTGTGGCTCTGCTGCTGGGTCTTCCCCCCAGATTTAGGCCAGCTCCTTAGGCCTGTGTGTGGCTACTGGATTTGTAGCCCTAGCGCTCAGCGTGCACTGCACACCAGCAGTTGCCCTGGCTCCTGCGCTTTCCTCTGACGCCCTCCACTCTGGGAGGTTACATAATTACCAAGACCCCAGATTTGCCATCTTTTTTTTTTTTTATATCTGTCTCTTCTTTCCTCCTTTTGCAGTCTAGATCCACTCTCTTTCAGCTCTGTAGACCTTTGCCGTAGCATCCTCAGGCTGGGATTTCTCCAGCCCCTGCCTTGAGCACAGTGGTCGGGTCAAGCTGCAGGGCCACCTGCTCCCATCCGAGTTCAGGACATACCTCAGCCACCATGTCCTCATCCTCTCTCATCCTAATCTCCTCATTTCTAATAGTCACATTTTTCCTACTATGTGCTTGGCTGTTCTGGAGCCTTTGTCTTTACATGAACAAAGAATAAGAAAAGAGAAGGTGAGGAGGGAGTGGCCTCCATTAGACCGTGGTCTTCGTGTCCGCGGTGGGCAGTCACTGCAGGGAGCTGAACCTTTGCTGCCTGGAGGGCGGCCCTCCTGGGTATCTATGTTCCTTAAGGGTCTGTCACTTAATACTGTGTCGTGATCAGTAATGGCCATAGCACATGATCTGGCTTAAGATTTGATTATTTTATGGACAAGTGAACTTTTATATGCAGATGTTCCATTCTGAAATGTATCTGAAAAATGTTTGGAGTATTGTTATTTCTATAAAATATTTTTTTTGTCCCAAGTAATATCTATAGAAAATTTGATTTTTTTTTAGATATGWGTGTGTGTGTATGTGTGTGTTAGCCTGTGTGTATATATACACGCATGTATGCCCACAGTGGACAGAAGAGAGAGTAGGAATTAAAGTCACAGATATTTGTGAGCCACTGTGTGGGTGCTGGTCCTAGAACCTAGGTCCTTTGTACCAGAAGCCAGTGCCCTTAACCACTGGACCATATGCGGCCCCACAAAGTCCCTCTTAATAGTTCTATATCTTAAACACTTTTACATGCTTTATCCAGTGTAAAAGAAAATATTTTTATATGGAAGAGAAGAGAGAAAACTCAGCAGTATAGACATATTATATATGTGGGAAGTGGTTTTCATTTGTATCTGTGTATCTTGGATTTTTTTTTTATAACATAAACAGTTTATAATCTGCACACTAGGATGTGTTTAGCAGATGGGGAGCTAATAGTGTTTCCCCTTCATCAGACCCACTTCAGTGCCCTGGAGCTAAGCAGCCTGCTGGAGTGCATCTTCATCCTAGGGTTGTGTCAGTGGAGTCCTGGTCTGCTGTTCACACTATAGCTGTGCTGTGATCTCTACTGATAGAGATAATGAGGAAAGTAGTATTTTGGAATCATGGTTATAATGTATTGTGACCGTGTCTGTTTTATACGTTAGCAGTGTTTTCTCTTTTCTTTTTTGTTTTTCGAGACAGGGTTTCTCTGTGTAGCCCTAGCTGTCCTGTAGACCAGGCTGGCCTCGAACTCAGAAATCCGCCAGCCTCTGCCTCCCAAGTGCTGGGATTAAAGGCGTGTGCTACCACCGCCTGGCTAGCAGTGTTTTCTCTAGGGGACTGGGTGGTAGCTGTGTGGTGGCACTGACAGTGTGTGTGTGTGTGTGTGTGTGTGTGTGTGTGTGTGTGTGTGTGTGCATTGGGAAGAGCACCGAGGCTCACATCACCTGCCTCCCTTGGTCACTTCCCACATGAGGGCTTGAGACAAGATTTGTTTCTGAACCTGGACTTGTAGATTTGGCTGGACCAGTTGATGCGTGTCCACTGGGGATCTGCCTRTGTCTGCCTCCTAGGTGCTAGCATTGCAGTCAGGCGCAGCGCCTGGCTCTGTCTGTGGGTGCTAGGATTCTGAGTCACGTCTTCATGCTTGCATGACAAGCACTGATCAACTGCACTCCAGTCCTGTGTTAACAATGTTTTAATTACATCCGCCATGGATAAAACATAATCTAATGATGTGAAATAAATATTATGTAGTATTCATTCCTAGCAGCATCAGAGATGTCCATAATTATCTTGGGTTTTCTCCATCTTTGACCTTTGCTGCCCTTCTGTGGGGGGGGGGTACTGTGAAACTGATGACCTCCCCCGGTGACCTCGGGACTAGTCTCTGATGGTCAGCAAATGGTACGATTTCTTTAATCGAGAGACCTGATGATAAAGGTGTCTGACCTGTGAGAGAGTCTTGGTGGCAATGCAGTTTAACTGCTGTGAACGCAGCACTGCAGGACACTGAAGGAACCGTTCGCAGGCTGCTTTTTGTTCTCCACGAAATAAGAACAAGTCTTTCTTCTCACAGGTCTTCACAGGTGTTGGAATCCGGAACTCCTGTGGCTAATGAGGAATAGTGGTCTTTAGTTTAAAAATTCAAAGCTTTGTCTCTTTCAACGTTTGTCTTTCTCAATTTAGTTTATATTTTAAATTCCTCAAAAAGGGAAACAAAGGGAACCCTCCAGATGAAACAGGCGTTCTCTGACCGGAAGGGTTGCTTAGGTCTCTTGGCCTGCTCATTAGCCTTACGAGCAGTCGGTTTCATAAACTTTTCCTAGGGCTTCATATGGCTTTGCATGTCAACCCTTTCTACAATAGAAACACCTGGCGCTTGTCTTGTCATTCTTCCTTCTTAGCTTTTCTGTAATTGGTATGCAAATGGATATTCATAATGCATGTAAAATCTTTACAGAGATTGTTACATCTTTTTATTTGTATTTAGAATTTAAGATCCTTTATTTTTGAAATGAAATACATTAACTAGAAGTTAGTTTCTTAACCCTGTGACTTTTTATTCCATTTTGAAAATGTTCCTGTGTGGGTGTGTAATGAATCCCGTAGGGACAAGATGGAGATTTGCAGGCAGTGAATTGATGAGTAGATATGCCTGCAGCCCGATCTGAAGATCAGTAACTGTTGTCCTTAGAAAAGTCACACACAGTCACTCGGCTGTTAAAAACCTAGTTCTCTATTTAAAAAAATATACAAAAACAAATTGTCTATCTTTCTGCTTGATCTCCTTTTGAGTCCTAACACAATGGAAACAGTGGGTGATCTGTCAGTGGGTTTGGTTTGTCAATGGTGGTTTTGTGTAAATATTGGGAGGGTAAGAAATAAAATTCACACAGTAAAATATGATTTCATCTGCCTTTTCTCTGCAGCTCCGTGGCTCATGCCACGGTGTGAAATCCTCATTTTACACACTTTGCAGGCGGAGCACATGAATTATGCATTGAGCAAGAAGAATCTCCTGCCTCAAGTCCTCTATGCATTTGCCCAGGTTCTGTCTCTATTACCAAGATGAATTGCAAATGGAGAAATGTTTGATGGAACAGGGCTCTTAACTTCTTTGTTTAGAATTCAGATTTTTATTTTTTATAGTTGATCCTGTAAGTATGAAAATGTTGTGAACTTACTATGGATTTTTTAAAATGAAAAATGAAATATAATGTAGGAGAAGCGTGCTAGCATATCATGAAGCGTTTCATAGCCTTGATTCCGAATGCAAGGCTTTTCCAATTTGGTGGAAATGACCGTCATCTATTGCTAATGCTGTATTTCAGTCACTGCTTATTTGCTCTGCTCGGAAAGTCAGTGCAATCCTGCCGTTCCTGGAGCCTGCTTCCTTCCCTCTGTCCCAGGCTTCTGAGAAGAGAGAGCAGATGCCCACGGAGCTCTCCTCTGCTCTGGAGGACCTGGTGTGTGCTTAATCCACACTGGCACACATTCTTAGCTGCCCAGCAGCACACGGCTTGGCTTGCCTTCAGCTCTGACTTGTCTCCTTTTGATAGGTTTCTAACTTTTCAGGCGGTGAGCTTCCAGTTTGATGACGACAGTTTGTCACTTAGCTGGCGGGAAACTGCACCCATTGTGCACAGCATTCTGATGAGCCACACGCTGATGGCCCTTTGGTTGTGTTTTTATCATAGGAATGAACGTCTACTTGGGGATGGTGTTTTCATCCTAAATCTGATCTCATTAACTTGTAGCTTAAATTTCAGTCTCAAAACTAACAGTTTTTGTGTTTGTTTTCTTGCAGATAGACGTTGTTGCTCATGTGGACAGTTTGGGGAGGGGGCAGAAGCTATTTTGTGTTTAAAGAAGGATAGAGTAAWAACTTAAACTAGAAGGCTTTGAGATTTCAGTGTGGGAGGAAAGGACACAATGTACTGATTTCCTCTCTTTAGTTATGCTCATTTTACCCTGTATTCTTCTCTAAT
Organism: Apodemus speciosus; assembly: GCA_002335545.1. Taxonomy (NCBI): domain Eukaryota; kingdom Metazoa; phylum Chordata; class Mammalia; order Rodentia; family Muridae; genus Apodemus; species Apodemus speciosus. The sequence continues at coordinate 87,824 of BDUI01002811.1, read as the reverse complement.
CCTTGAACAAGTCTCTGAATGTGGACATAAAGGAGAATAAAAGCAGAACTTTAATCATGTGAAAACATTATTTCCCAGATGCTTTTCTAAAATTGTATGTGTGTGTGCGTGTGCACACATGGGCTCAGTGCCAAGGAGCCAGAAGACGGTGTAGGATCCCCCAGAGCTGGAATTCCAGGTGGTTGGGAGCTGTTGATGTGTATGCTAGGAACTGGAGTCAGGCCCTCTGCGCCAGCCGTTCGCTGAGCGCCTCTCTGCCCCCCCCCCCCCACCACAGCACATGGTTATGTAATGCTGGTTATGTGCGAGCTGTGAAGGGTACCGGCGCTCAAGTAGATCCTCCCCTTCAGTGACACATACTGTATGGTGACAATACAGTTAACTTCTCTTGTAAGGACCTTGTCTAGGTAATGATTTCCATTGCTGAGCACAGAAACTGAAGAATGAATGAATGAAAGAATGAATGAAAAGAAGTAAAATTGTTAGTTTGGATTTGAGAACTTAACTAAAAGAAAACACACCGATCAGACAAAGTTGATACAGATGTATCAGTTTAATGCACTACTCTTTGTTGATGTCTTTGTTTACTGTGCTGTTTTACTGGTATTAAATATGTGCTAGGAATGGGGATGAGTATGTGCTCCTGTGTGTGGATGCATGTGGGTGTCCATTCACCTATTATGCGTGTGTAGCCAGAGGCCAGCATCTAGCTAGTGTCTTTCTTGGTCCCTTCCATCGTACCCTGGAACAGAATCAAGCTGGAGTACCTGGGCAGCAGTCCCCAGCAGTCTTCCGGGGTGCACTGGGTGGTACATGGCTCTGTTGTGGGTGTGGGATCCCAGTTCAGATCTTTACAGTTTTACAACAAGCACTGTACAAACTGCCTTCCCCTAACCCAGTTGTGCTATTTTTATTAAGATGTGTAAGCTTAGTCAAGGCTTTATATTCTCTCCCATGGTCATAAATGCTCACAGACAGTGAGTGGGCCAACTGTCATGGAAGAAGCCTTAGTCTTCAGTAGGTATGTTTTAAATATTTACTCTTTATAAAGTGCTGAGAAAGTAAATGAGTTGTTTTCTATACTAAATAGCAAGGGGTAGGGAGGCCGTTGTCAAGGGTACTGTTGGTGCTGACCTCTGACACGGCCTCATGGAGGAGCTGAGTATCCAGTACCTCTGTGCTGACCTCTGACACGGCCTTGCGGGGGAACCGAGTATCCAGTACCTCTGTGCTGACCTCTGACATGGCCTCGCGGGGGAACCGAGTATCCAGTACCTCTGTGCTGACCTCTGACACGGCCTCGTGGAGGAGCCGAGCATCCAGCACAGAGCCTCTCACAGGCTTACCTCTGAGGAGTCCAGCCTTTTTCAGGCCTGAGGCCACCAGCTCTATCCATGTAGTATTGTTTGAATATTCCTTTTTCTTAAGTAAACCTGTTTAACAGTTATCTCTAAGAATATTTATTTTCGTTTTACTGAGAGCCTCATTGTATTTTTATGTAGCAAAAAAAAAAAGTTGTCAAGTTGTTATAAAATAATTATTACATTTAAAATTTCTTTTAAATGTCTAAATATTCTTCAAATACCAAGTATTTTAACATAAGTAACAATTTGTGTGATGAGGAAGACATACATACAGAACAGTAATATGATTTTTGATTCAGAAAAGTGATTATATCACCGTACAGAAGTTTCAGTTGTGTTTTTGTTTCTAAAACCAAGAATGAAAACCATGCTTGAGCCGGGCGTGGTGGCGCACACCTGTAATCCCAGCACTTGGGAGGCAGAGGCAGGCGGATTTCTAAGTTCGAGGCCAGCCTGGTCTACAGAGTGAGTTCCAGGACAGCCAGGGCTACACAGAGAAACCCTGTCTCAAAAA
>BDUI01002811.1:70449-82264 GCA_002335545.1 Apodemus speciosus | reverse complement strand
TTTTTTTTGGTTTTTTGGTTTTTGGTTTTTTGAGACAGGGTTTCTCTGTGTAGTCCTGGCTGTCCTGGAACTCTGTAGACCAGACTGGCCTCGAACTCAGAAATCTGCCTGCCCCTACCTCCCCTAGAGGACACTTCGGTCTCCAGCCCCTTTCGTTCCCATAGGTTTATGAGCCAAAGCCTGTCAACTGTACTTCTCATGCGACAGTTTGGGTCCTATTAGCCTATGAATACTTTGCCTTACTGGCTTTAGTTTTTAGTACTGTCTTAACTGCTGAACTGAAAAGAAAACCAGGATGTTTAGCTTCCAGCAAGTTCTCTCTCCAAAGCAATGCTATACCATACCACTGGGTACACTTTACTTAATGTGAYGCCACTTTTCAGACTCTTTCTCTTTTAGTCTTACAATATCCTAGGAGGCTTTGGCTCATAAACCTATGGGAACGAAAGGGGCTGGAGACCGAAGTGTCCTCTAGGGGACGGCGAGGGCCAACGTCTTAGGAGTGCTTATTAAGTCCTAGAATTGGATTTTTATTTTGAACGGATTTTCATAATCCAGGTTTCTGCCGTAGCTGCATGCCAGCTGTAGCACATAGCTTTGTGGCAGTGAATAATTCGGGAATTATTTAGCTTTGGTTAGGGTGGAGAAGAACTAAAGAAATGAGTTAAGCAGCCTTTAAAAACTTCTGACCCAGCTGGAAATCTCTCTTTATATTATTGTTTATGTTAGTGTAGAAAATGTGTCTTACCATTTTCTTATAGTGAAATTCTGGGTGATAAAGTTTAGCAATTAAAATCTCAAACTGCTACTCAAGGTATGTATGTATTCCTTGAATTGTGAAGGTTTGCCTTGTGCTTAAAGCCCGGGCTAATAATCACTGCTATAACTTGAGAATAGCATCACTAAATCAGGGTGTTAAATAGAATTGTCATACATTCATTAATCAAAGTAACTAAATTAGAGTTACTAGCAAAATAGAATGCTGCTTTTAGTAATATAAATTAAGTTTTCATGCATACTTAACTTATTTGGGCCTTTTCTTCCAGTTAATCCAGTATCCACCCCAGTTGCCCTTCCTACACCAGCCCTTTCTCCAAGCTTGATAGCTGATCTTGAAGGTCTAAACTTGTCAACCTCTTCATCAGTCATCAACGTAAGTGATTTTCATGTAACACCTATGTCCATATGATACAAATGATCTTTCTAATGAAAATAAAATCAAATAATTGATAAGAATTTTCAGTAATGTCTCTTCTAACAAACGTTAGATTCAGACAGACCTTTTAATTTTGTAATGATTTTTAACTTTAGCCAACCTTTATTATCTTCTTGTTTTACTTCTGCTTTCTAGTTATATCTAATTATCATGTGTATATTTTTATTTCCACTCTCTTATGTCTGTAATATACAGGGCTTCTTTAACACTTTAAGGTAGTGTATAGACATTCATGTGCCTCTTACTAATGAGGATATGAAGTGTGATGCATACACAAACAGACTCATATCAGAAGTCATCCATCACACACACACAGTGCATTGTTAGATGATTTCATTGTGGGAACACAGACTGCGCATGCACATACACACAAGAGAGAGAGAGAGAGGGGAGAGAGAGGAGAGAAAGAGAGAGAGAGAGAGAGAGAGAGAGAGAGAGAGAGAGAGAGAGAGAGAGAGAAAGAGAAAGAGAGAAATTGATTTCACTCTGGACCCAAAGACTATCCCTACACAAAGTAAAATTTCTGCACAGTGGAGGCAGAGAATAAAAGTTGATTATTGTGTATATTAGCCCATAATCCTCTGCTCTCACCACATGGCCACTAAAATTTCACTATTATTTTCATTTTAAAAGCCCAGGATTGAATTTCTCTTTGTGTTCTCCTCACAGATTTATTTATATGTCTTGGTATCTTTAAAATAAATCAGCATTATTTGGAGATATGACTTTAACAAAGTGAGAATTCTGCCTATCATAAAACAAATCAAAACTGTCAGTGTCGGAAACTGCAGTAATTTTCCTGTAATATTTTCATGTTGTACCCACCCACCTTCGCTTTGAATCAGCATGTTACCTAGGACACCCAGCCTGTCGCTGTGGCGGACCCGTTGGGATAGGCCAGTCTGTAAGCTTCCCATGAGCATATGGCTGGGAATTGCTGTTGTGTCGTCAGTGGACAGGGAGCTGCAGCCTACATCCTGCGGGTCTGGGCTGCGCAGGGAATGTGGAGCTGCTTCTCTCAGACGAGGAGAAGCAAACCAAAGTGCAAATGCTGGGTTATAAGTGGACCCACCACGTCTAACCTTTACTAATTTTAAAAAACGGGAGAACTGCACAAAACCAGTCCGACTCAGTAGGAGTTAGGAGAGTCAGCGCTTACTCAGGGCAGGGGGGCTTGGGRCTGCTCTCCTTCATCTCTTGTTGGGGGTTCTTGTGTGTTTCCATTTAGGGGAAAACCACCAAACAGCTGTGCACAGAAAGCATGCTTTTCTGTGTGTGTGTTATGCTTTAGTAAACCAGGTTTTAAGTAGACAGATGATAAAAATGGATTATAAATTTAAGACGAAGTGCAGATGGTAATGGATGGATGGAAAAGTGCAGTAGTCATATTAATGAATAAATGTAATTTAAGGGGCCATTTTGCTTGGCATTAGCAATCCAATGTCTGCTGCTGAAGGTCTAGTGAACTGGGCATTCTGGGACTAGTGTGTTCATGGCACCGTTAAGTTTGTTCTTCTAAATGTCATGCCTGCCCGTGACAGAATCATCAAAATACGCTTGCTTCCACTCAGTAAACCTACTTCTTGGAAAACAATAAAAAATGCAGAGGTTTATAATCATGTTCATAGACCTCCTTGTCTAATGACAGGATAATTGATGGTTATATAAAAGATGGCAAGATTACTTCAGAACAATTTTTTTGTTTTTTTGTTTGTTTGGTTTTTTTGAGACAGGGTTTCTCTGTGTAGCCCTGGCTGTCCTGGAACATACTCTGTAGACCAGGCTGGCCTCGAACTCAGAAATGTGCCTGCCTCTGCCTCCCAAGTGTTGGGATTAAAGGCATGTGCCACCACCGCCTGGCAAGAACAGTTTTATAATCTATAAAATCTGTTCAAGTGTGAAAGGACAGAAATTTAACATATATAGATCTCAGTTTTGCAGAATTATACAATGGCATTAGTAAAATAGGAAAATAAAAGACTATAAAACTTGCCTTTTCTGAATTATAGAATTATGGATTTTTGTTGTGTGTATTTGTTTATATTTTAATTTAATCAAGCTGTAATCACATATACTGTACAGAACAGTACTTTTAAAGCAAATACAGAGAGGGCATTTATGGATGACTGGGATATTTCCAGTTCAGCTCACATCTGTCTGTCTGTCTATCTGTCTGTCTGTCTGACCATACCACAGTTAGTTAGTTGACTATAACTGAGGCTGTCATTTGGTGTCTTGGTTCTCGAATGGTGATGGTAGGACAGATGTCATTGTTTGTTTTTAACTGTAGTGTTCAGTGTACATGTAAATATAAAAGTCAGTTGTGAATCAATAAAATCAGTTGTAGTGGGATGATTTAAAATAGGTTTGTTAAATAGATGAGACCTTTCTTTAGTATACGTATGGCTTTGTTATTCATAGCTATTTTATAAAATTTATTCCAATAGATTTTTTCCTTGTGTCTGATAGTTTTTTTTCTTGTAATTAACCAAAATATATGCATAAAAACCCAAAGAACAATTTTTCACACCAAAAGATTTTCTAAAGAAAAAATTCATGCAGACCTGGGAATGCTGGTGAAATGGGGTGCTGAGGCAGAAAGATCAGAAAATTAAGGCTATCCTGGACCACACAGCGAGGAGGAGGGAGAGGAGGGGGCCTCTCCTGTGACTGCCTTCTGAATTCTGTATGTCAAACAGGAGGGCGCTTTTAGTAATGCCAAATAGACATCATTGTGAGCCCAGGGCTCTGTGTTTGTAGTCTGACAGAGAGGATAGGAAGCGCAGCGCTTGTTCAGCCTTGTACGAGACAGCTTGGGCCTGGCCAGGAGGCAGCTCCTAAGGAAAAACATGGTAGATCTTGGTTATGCCATTTCAGTGACAAATGCTTTAATCAAATGGGTATGTTTGCTTGATTACTGCTAAATAATCAAGTTTACCTCAGGTCCTGACAACACAGATGAAGTATAGTTTTTTCCTCTTGTGGGAATGAAGAAAATGAAAAAGAGAGCTTATTTTGTCTGTAAGAAAAATGTGATGAAAAATTTAATACTTGTAGAATTGTGAAGTGAAAATGATTTAGATGACTTTGTATATCTGGGTCACATCATTTTATTATAAAGACAACAGATAAAGTTATCCCTCTAGAACAGGAAGATGACTCAGTCAATGAAGTGTTTGCCTGGCAAGTGTAAAGACCTAGGTTGGCATCTCCACATCTCACATAAGAGCCAAGCCCAGCACCAGAGAGGCAGAGACAAGATGTCCCATGGAGAAGATACCCAGAGCAAACCTCCTTCCTCTTCATGCACATATATGCACACACGCACACATGTATACATACACACGACACAGTTTCTTTAAAAAGCCATTTTAGAGAATTTCTAGTTTATCTTATCAGTGATATCACCATGAACATGACTCATCCATTGCGGTTTTTATGTTTCTTCTCAAACTTTTAATGTTCATTAATTTAGTCCCCTGTTGGTTAAGATTATGTTTCTATGAAAACGCCTTTTCTGGGTTATAAAGTTCCCAGGCAGTCCACCACATTGCAGTGTCCATAATGGATCTACAKAGCCCGTGTTTCTTTAGCACCTGACCACAAGCCAGAAGCTCATGTAGAAAGACTGACTGACATGCGAAGTGCAGCGTTTGAGCCACAGGGCCTGGTTTCCACCCTGTTCCGAGCTGCTTGTCATTGTGTCTTAGATGTATAAACTTGGAATTTGAGCCTTACCATATGGGTATCTATGGATGTTTTGTGAAAATTAAGTAACAGCTTTAAACAATCTTAGGTTAGCTCCTAAAATATGGCTTTCTATCCCTGGAAGATTGTATGCTTGATGGTTTGTGGACGGGGATAAGGCTCCAGTGTAAAGGTTATCAGGACGTTGAGAGCTGGAGAAGAACTTGGCAGAGATATTCGGGGCAGGTCTGAAAGCTGCAGGCCTTTCTGCTCACTAAGGGTAGATTCGRCTCACCGGTCTACTTCTTGTCCTCCAACTCAAAGTTGGATAACTCGCACCAAGCTGGGAGAACCAGGAAGCAGGACCCTGCTGCCAGGCCCAGTGGCTCTGCAGGCTCTTTTGAGTAACCCCGCTACCCGTCCCCGTCCCCAGCCCCAGGCAGCATAACAGAATTCCATCTCAGAAACCAAAAGGAAAGGAAAAGGAAAAAATGAGTCAGTGAAACAAAAAGAGAAGGCTCCAGGAAGTGCTCTGAACAGCAGCATGGGAGGCCATCCATAGAGGAAAGCAGTTTCTCTTTCCTCAGGCTTAACGTCACTGAAGACTAATTCTAAAAATTTGTTGTGGAAGTATAGCTCTTTTTCTGTCTCAAAAATTCAAACGGCAAATAGCAGTTGGCTTTACAATGTTTGGATCTGCTCAGTAGTTTTTTACCTCTAAACTTAGAGAAGAAAAAGATTAGTATAGCCATTAGCTTATAAAGAAAGCTTTATAAGTATATTCCTTAGGAAACAGAAGGAGCAGTTCCAAGAATAGCCCTTAAAGGAATCAGCAGAGCTCATGGGTATGTGCTTGCTAATTTGTTAAAATGGTATTTTGGGAATTGGCCAAAATCAGGGTATAATGGACATGGTCCTTCCGCAGTGTCCTAAACTGACCTAAGACCATTTCCCTCAGGTTTAGTAATTCATTAAAACTCACAGACCTTGGGAAAGTACTATATGTCGGGTTAAGGTATTATTTCAGCCAAAGAGTGAGTCACATAATGTGGCTTCAACACCTTGGGTGGCAGACACTGTTGAGCAGAGTTCTCTGACTTCCGTGGTCCAGAGCTCTTCCTGAGGCTTCCTTGTGTGGACATGCTTCAGTCACTGCTGTGTTCCATCTGCAGCCCTCCCTGCCCCCTGAAGGTCAGGTTGCTGCGAAGTGCCCCAAAGCTCAAAGTCATCTTGTCATTTGGGCTAGATCATCCCCATCCTGGACTGCCTCTTAGTGTAAGCTGTTAGGTGCCTTCTGGGACTCACAGCAGCGATGGACAGCTGTGGACCCAGGGCTGCATGTAGCAGTTCCTGGTGTAACTAGGGGGATCCCAGCATTCAGAGGTGGCCTCTCAGGAGCTGATCTTTCCTGGGATGCAGTGGGAGGTCAAGACCTTGTCACCCCAGTTTTGTTGGCTCAGGTATTCATTCAGGCTAGAGAGTCTTAAGTGTGAGCAGAGTAGGTAAGACTCCTGCCATCTCTGTGTCTGTGGTGGCGTGTGAAAAAGAAGCTTTGTCCCAATCAAGTGCTTCCAAGTCTTGCCCATAGAAGTTCTGTAGCTGTGACTGCCATCATCTGCTGTTTTCTCATATTCTAAATAATATTGACATTGCTGGAGCCTTACACCCCTGCTGTGCTGTCAACCCTTAACACAGCTTTAAATTGACATATCTGAACTACTTGTGCTCTCAAAGAAACAATGGAAGGCTAATTTGTTGCAACCTTCTCTTCATTTGCCTTCTTCAAATGAGGCCCTTATTTCATCCTCCTATGATGCCGTGGTGCAAATGGTGACAGTACCCAGCATCCAACCAGAATCTGCATCGTACCTGTGGTCTAAGGCCACGGTACCTGTTCTCTCCTCCCCAAGGACTGACACTGGAGAGTGTGAAAAAGGAAACCACAGGTAATACTTGGATTTGAGCAAGCAAAGTGGGGGTCTGGGGATCCGTCCCATTCGCACACAAAAAGAGCTTCTAAAGTTAGTTTTTGACATTAGTTGTGGCAAGAAATAGAGAAATTTAGCCTCCAGATAGGCTTATGACTTACTGCTATAGGAAAATGGCATCTAACGAGAGTAGCAGTCTCTGTGATGAGGGGTGAGGTCTTGACCGTACTCTATTATAAAAACTTAACTCTGAAACAGAGAAGAGCCTCCATCAGACTTGCTTTAGTATGGAGGTCATTCAGTTGATTTTAAGAAAGAGCAAGCCATGAGTGAGGGGAAGGATTGGATTCACTCCCCTGAAATCTGTTGAAGCGGCCTTTGGAGTTATGGGATAATTGTGTGTGATAACGAGGCCCATGATTCAGTATCCAAAGTCGAGTTTTGATGTTAGGGATTCTCATTTTTCCTTCCCTCCTCCCTCCATTTCCTGCTCCCCCCCTCTCTCTGTGCCCCAAATGGCTATGAACGTGTTCACGGCAGGCTTCCCACAGGCTGCTCTCTAAGAGCAGACAGATGGTTGTGGGAGGCGTCCTGAGTGACTGTTTACCATGGGTCTGCAGTGCCATTCCTGAAGAGGATCGCTTGTCTGTGACAGGTTTGCTTTCTGATGTGGTTGAAGCATTCTCAGAAGTACATTCAAACTTTGTTTTAAAAGTGAAGGTATATTTTGGCCCCAAGCAAAGAGACAGGTCCAGCTAAGATCAAATTCCTTTGAGTTTAGAAGAGAAATTACGAGTCAAATTTTACAATAATTTTGTCATTTTAAATTTGGGGGAAACCCTTTATTTGTTCTGATGAAAATGTCAGTAGTCATGGAACTGTGGTAAAAATAATGAAAAATCACTGGCCTGGGTCTGCTTAAATTGAAAACATTTTTTAATTAAAGTTTGACAGTACTTTGTGATTCCCTTGCCTAGCCACGCCCTGGCTTGTTCTTTTACTCGGTTCTCTTCTTGGTGAGAACTGGTTTAATTTTGAATTAAACTTGAAGTTCTTCCATCCTGTGCCTTGGAGCTTTTCCCCCTGTTCTGCTTAGAGTCCCCATTGTTGCCAGAGGCCATTCTGTTCTTTTTCTAGATTGTAAAGGGGATGCTTTTTGAAAAAGGAAAAGATTATAAATGATTTTGAATTACATCTATCTTTGTAAAATCTTTTAATTGGTTTAAACATACGTAACAATTTAAGTCTTTTTTTCTAAAAAAAAAAAAAAAATTACGTTGTTCTGGGTGAAGGTCAGAGTTCAACTTATGGGAATTGGTTAGTTGCGAATAATAGGTTTGGGTCATTAGACCCAGCTGCACATGCCTTTGCCCCCTGAATATATTACACACACACACACACACACACACACACACACACACCCTGAGCATATTACACATACATGAGAGAGACAGAGACAGGCACACAGAGACAGAGAGACCAGGTTAAGACTTAAGTGTGACAGTAGAGCTCTTCCAGTGATAGTCCACTGAGATGCTCATTGCAGTTACTAGTGAACACAGCACAAGGGCACACACAATGCAAGGACTGGATGGAGGACTGGCAGTAAGGAAAGCCATAGGCCTTTCTCCTGTCTGCTGTGGGCATTTCTCCTTGTCTGGCTGTAGGTCATCATTGCCAAGGCTGAGACAAATCACTGCTCAGCTATTGCTGTTTTCTTAAGATTATGATTTTGTCTTTACTTATTATACTACATGCACAATTGTAGGAAATAGGAGGTACTTTAAAATGTGATTTGTTCTTAGGAGATTTTCCTTTCTGGTAGATTTATTCTCTGTTCTCAAAACCAATAGCACTTTGTGTAGCTGTTAGCTGTAACCCTTCAGGTCTTACTGCTTCCATTGAATTTTGCCATTTGCAGTAAAAAAGTCTTATTCTCCTAGCTTTTAATATCATTGGTCACTCTGCATTGCCCAGTCATATATTAAGTACTTGTGTATCAGTTGGATTAACTTCTGTTACCATTGTTCTCTTTAAAAGCATGCAGAATTTGTTTCCTAACACACGAAAGGCAAAATAAATAAATAAATAAATAAATAAATAAATAAATAAATCTTATTTAATAGTGTTAAATCTTTGAACGTGAAAGCCTGAAAAATATTATTATGGCATTCATAAAGACTTTGTTTCCTTTCCAAGGAAGATAAAATGAATTCAGCTATATGTACATTCCCAACTAACACTACAAAATTAATTTATTACCAGAGACAAGAGAGCATGAAGTAAAAATAGATAAGTACGGTATATGACCCTAATAGYGAAGAAAAGTAAAAACCACTTATCTTGGAATAGATCAGACACACTGTTATTCAAACCATTCAGGAATGTAATTACATACATCTTTTATAAGCCTATCAGTCAGGGTTATTTCTCTAAGTTTGCAGCTGCTTTACGTTCCTGGATTTATAAATACCTCCCCAGAATGTGAAAGTAGCACCCAAGTCCTGCATCGCACCACGGCTCCGAGAAACGCGCTCCAGACAGGTGCGTGGAGACGGTGGGAGCGAGGGTGCTGAAGAGAGCGCACACGCTGAGCTCATCCTTCTGCGCAGGGATGATGATTGGCCAAGGGGGTGAGAACACGGAGTGGTTGGAGGGGAAATGGAGGAAGTGGGTTTTAGTTTCAGGTATGAAACATAGTATTTTAGGGTTCCTTTGGACTTTTTTCTTGGAAGAGATACAAACCAACTTTATTCATAATTATGTCAAAATTTGTTTTAAAGTAACTCAGAAGTAAAATAAAATATTGGATTAGACAGATGACAACACATGTGGTATTATCTTCTCCTTTCCTGCAGTGGTGAGGGGTCCAACTCAGGTCTCGTGCATGTAAACCTACAAACTCCCCATGCTAAGTGGACATATCACTGAGCCTTAGCTAGGAGTATCTCATTGTTTATTAATTAGCCTCTCTGTTCTGCCTTCATTCGAAATTTTCCCTAATAAGTTTTGAAATATGTAAATTCACATGACATTTGATACAATTATGATCTGGTGCAGCAGCCTATGAATTTAAACCCATATTCAGTGTTCAAATAAATTCAGAACCTCTTCTGTGGAATTATGGAGCTGGAATAATTGTTTCTCCGATCCTTTTCTGCTCGAAAATTTTGGAAGTCTCTATACATTAAATAAAGATACTTCCAATGACTTCACCAACCACCATATAAAGGAAGGTGGCCTGAGTCTCTAGAAGGTGGGACAGAGGCTGTGCCATGACCTCTTTGCCCCCGGATGTGCTTAACCCAGAAGGTCACCATCAGACATGTTTTACRTCGTGCACTTATTCCTTGCCACCATCCTGCTTCCTAGGACTCGTTCCTGCTGATGTCACTTTACAGAGCTCTTCTCTCAGTGTCACAGCATCACTAAATGAGGGATTCCCTCCAGTACTTGTCTAGAAAGTAGGAGAACTCTGCGCTGCATGGCGCTCAGCAAAAGCACTTGCCACATGCCTGGCAGTCTAGGTTAGGTCCCCAGAACTCACAGGGGAAGGAGAGAGCCAGCGCCCTCAACTTGTTTCTACATCTGCATGCATGTGCCATAGCATGTTCATGTACATGCGAGACACACATGCAAAATAAAAAAATGTCAAATTTTAAAGAAAATAGTACCCGTTGACATATTTCTTTTGTTACTTAACATGTGCTGTCTCAGACTATAAAATGGAATGTGAGTGACAGCTGGAGCTTATTTGACTAAATGCACCTTTGTATACCCCATGCTCTGCCGTCCTCCCATGCTCTGCCGTCCTCCCATGCTCGGCAGTCCTCCCATGCTCGGCAGTCCTCCCATGCTCGGCAGTCCTCCCATGCTCTGCCGTCCTCCCATGCTCTGCTGTCCTCCCATGCTCGGCAGTCCTCCCATGCTCTGCCGTCCTCCCATGCTCGGCAGTCCTCCCATGCTCGGCAGTCCTCCCATGCTCTGCCGTCCTCCCATGCTCTGCCGTCCTCCCATGCTCGGCAGTCCTCCCATGCTCAGCCGTCCTCCCATGCTCTGCCGTCCTCCCATGCTCTGCCGTCCTCCCATGCTCGGCAGCCCTCCCATGCTCAGCAGTCCTCCCATGCACTCTTAATTTGGTTAAAAGTATATCATGAGGAACTGAGAATCTAAAGGCACGATTTTGAGTTTATTTTCCTGTCAACAGAGAGCTCCTGCAAATTGAGAGCACATCTTTCTAAGGTAACATTTACCTCCTCACGTCTTCAGCAGCTATCAGACATGACATAGGACATAGTCATTGACCCTAAAATTTTTCATCAGAGTCCTGCACTGAAAGGGGGCAGCCCCAGCCAGACAAGAGGCTCATTTCAATTTTAACGGCTGTAATTAAAGGTTAATTCACTGAGTCAGGATTAACGAGGAAAGTACAAATGATAGGCAAGCAGCTGCCTTTATGATACAAGATCAGAACAATGCAATTACAGTAAGAATTAGAAAAAAATCAACTGCCAAAGAGGGTCCCTTAATGAACGAATTAAACTGTGATCTCACTAAACACAAATATAGGAAGTGATACTTCTTAAGGAATCATAAATTGACACTGTGTACCTAAGTGTATTCTGCCAGTAGTGGGAACAGAGGTTAACACTAGGAAGTTTCTTATTTCTGAGTTGCCAAAGAGTGTGAGACTGTATTTAAATAGGTTTTTAGATGGCGGAGCGTCCTCCATAGCTGCGGCCACCCTTTTCTTGATGTGCAGTGGCCTCTGTGGAGTTAGAATTGATTCTCTCTTCCTGCTGCTCTGCCACATACTTCTACTGTACTTGGGCCTTTTTTCCTTATGAGGACCACCCTAAAACTCCCTTTTATTTAATGATGTGTCGAAAACTGACATACAACATAATTGTCAGTTACATTATATTTGCATCTTCTGTAATCGTTAAGACTCAAGCTCAATGCTATATTTTATCCAGATCATTTT
>BDUI01002811.1:29009-42496 GCA_002335545.1 Apodemus speciosus | reverse complement strand
CTGGCACACTCTGGTGTCCACAAGTCCTATCACCTGTACTGAGCAGGAGAAGCATGAAATTCAGCAGTAGTTATAGTGACCCCGGCTGAGAGGGACGGCACAGAACCCAGAGGACAGGAGGACCTATGTGTGGAGTTTTTGTCTGGTGGCCACACTAGAGAAAGAACAGTTGACCACAAACAATGTTTGTTGCCATCTTAGCAGGAACTCTTGTAAATAGGGGAAGTCGACAAAGCCATGGTGTGTTTAACACACATCAGAAACTGTGCCCGGCTGAGTCTATAGACAACTACAAAGTTGGTTTTAATAATTCAGTTACCAAAATATGTGGGATCCCCCACCCCAAGGTTCCGGAGCAGCACACCACAGGACCTGTCCACAGGAGAATAACTGAGCTGGCATGATTAAAGAAATAGGAGCAAAAATTTGAAAGGGAACATAAAAGAAGAGATTTTCAGGACTAAAATAATGTTATGTATACTTTTTAGTATGTTGGGATGTTTCTGTGGAGTTAATTTTTTCATAGAAAAATATGAAYGGGAATTAAAAAGCTGACTCTACTAGAACCTCACAGAAAGTATTTCTATTACTAAAAGTTTTCTACAACAAACAAGAAAGAAATCTCCTGACCTGTGTACTGTATGGCTGTGTCCCTGATGTCAAGACTCCTGAGGCTAGCCCACAAGGGAGTACATCACATGACATAGGTGGTGAATTCACTGACTAGCCACACACGTTATCCATGGTCCCAAATGACCAGAGACAGCCTTTCTAAGTCAGAAAGACGTAAGAGCTGTTCCTTCAAAGCTGTTCAGATTCTAATGGCGGTTCAAGCTGGCCCAGAAAGACAACCAAAAGCAGGACACTCCTGGGATTACTAGCTCCCAGCATCTTAGAATCACGAGAAAATCTATTTAATGCATTTTTAAGCGTCTTACAGACTTCTAGGGTAGGCAGGCAACCTTCCTAACAGCCTTAAAAGAATATGCACACAAAAAAAATGTTAAATTGTAAGAAAAGCAATATTAAGAAGAAATACACCACCCCCGCCTGGTTATCACCGAGCATTCTCCCTCCAATGCTGTTCTCCTCTGCCTCTAAGTGCTGTAGCGGGACCCTACTGACCTGCTTTCATTTGGACCCTTCTGAACTTGGAATGATCCAGACATCAGAGATGGGAGATCTGTGTGCAGTTGAGATTCTAGCGCCTGCAGGAAGTGGGAAACCACACCGGAGCAAGCCCAGATTTAGAGGTCTGAGCTTGGACTAGTTAATTGTTGGGAGGGTTTTTTTACCCAATAAAGTTTAGAAGGCATCCAAAGGGGGGGGGTGCGTGCAGGCTTTTTTTTTTTTTTTTTCCTGTTTGGAAAAAGTAAGAATGAAGAATGGATGCTTATATAAAAAAACTGATGTTTTTTTCCCCTCTCATATGCATCTGTCTTTACCCTCAGCATGGCAGCCCGGGTTTCCATGCCAGGAAGGCTATCAGGGAAATCAGCACATTTCTAAAATTCAAGCAAAATGTAAAAAGCAAGATGGAAGGTCAAATATTTTTTGAATGAAAAGACATCTTTTTAAAATGTTAAAGTATTTATTAAGGCCACAAGAATATATCATTGGCATTGACACAGAGACCAGCAAAACAAAACTGAGAATTTAGAAATTGTATCATGAGGTTATTTCAGATTACTTAGAAAAGAACACCCTCTCTGTAAATGGTGTGGATCATGTCAGAGAGCTTCCTCCACAGAGCATTCCTGAATAAATTAATGACTGTATCTTCAAAATTATAAATATATTTAAATAGAGGCCAGAAAAATATTCCCAGACTGTTCATGGGCAAAAATCTCAAAAGCAAATTATATCCAGAAAAATACAAAGGAATATGATTTCATTAAAAATGTAAAATTTCTTTTCGGAAAAGAAATAGTAGGAACCATAAATGTGAGTAGAAAACCACAGGAGGCCTGGACCGGCAGCAGTTCTGTCGGCTGGATATAAAGGACTCGTTCTGTGGTCAGGCCCTGCTGAGAAGTGTAGAGAGGAGACCCGGGCAGTGTCAGGAAGGCTGGAGAGATGGCTGTGTGGTTAAGACCTTGCTGGTCTCAGAGGACCACAGATCTATACCTGGCACCAGCCTGCAGGTGGCTCACAGTCATCTATGAGTAACTCTAGTTCTAGGGACCTGATACTCTCTGGGTTTCCATGGGCACCAGGCACCCTCAAGGTATATGTACAATCATGCTGGCAAATATACGTAACTTTTTAATTTTAAAAAGAAAATAATGAAAATAGTAGGTAAGCGTAAAAACATATATAACATGGCTAGTATTTAGGAAAATAAAAATTGAGACGTTTCACTTATCATTGACAAAATTTCAAAATTTTAATATGTGATATTGATAAGAAAGGCAGAGAAAAGTGTGTACTCCTTGTGTGCCGTTTATGAGCCTTAAATTGGCACCACTTTGATTTTGACATTATCTATTTAAGTGCTAAGTAGTCTTTGTTTTTTCCTGAGCATTTTCATCTTTCAAGGATGAAGCTCAGAGACTCTGTGGTTAGAGAAAGATCTCTGATACATCTGGATAGCATGTGTGAATTCTGCGTCCCTGGACGGACGTTTTCTGTCACTGAATAGTTACACCTATCTCTGAGGGGTTATTACTCTCCTTAGACAAGAATCTTGAGTCTCAAGTTCAGAAAGCAGCCTGCACGCCCCATCTCTCTTACTTAGACAGTTTACCAATTTGGACCCTAGGCATCTGTGAAATGGGATGGTATGTAGTTGTGTGTGCATCACAGGTAAACATACAACAAGTGAACTCTTCCCTTACACTAACAGATTACCCGTCCTGTGCTAGCTCAGCTGTACGGCGCTGTCTTGATAATGCTGCTTTACTGGTGTGGGAATACAGCGAGTTTACATCTCGACAGTCCTTACCTATGTTGAGATATATTTGAGGAGAAACAGACATAGTGATCGCCTCGTGGTAAACCAGAGGTAATAGGAAGAGAAGGGGAAAGATAAGGAGTACCAGGAGACTCTGACAGGCTGAGTTTGGTCCCTAGAACTCACAAAGTGGAGGAGAGAGCCCAGTCCATGAAGTTCTCTTCTAAGCTGCACACGTTTGCTGGGACACGCGTGCCCCCGCCCACACACAGCATGCACACAGACAGACAAACACGCACACTTAAATATTTCTAATTATGTTTAAAAGAAAAGAATAGCTGTAAAGAGAGTGAAGCAGTCAGTAAAGGAGGCAGAATGATAGGAAAGAAGAGGTGAAGGGCACCCCGGAGACTCGGAGACTCGTGCAAATGAAAGAGAAAGCTTGTCCAAAACAAAGGAACTTTCTCTCTTCTCACCACTGTTAACAAAGCCGCGCCCAGAAGACTGGCTGGGTGTATCACGGACTGTTCGCAGCAGCCCCAGCCAGAGACCAGCTGCCCTGTGTCTGTCGGGTCCCAGGTCCTCTGCCTTACGTGTCACGTGCCAGTTCACCAACAGTGGCCTCTGCATCTTCATGGCCCATGAGGGCAGCTCCAACTCAGGCTCCTGTCTGTGTTCTTGCACCTCCCCCATCCCCCCAAAGAAGAAAAGCAGGAAGGGAGGTGGAGAGAAATGTCCCCTGGGACTCTTTGTCAGCAGAGGGGAAAGCGCCAACAGATTTGAGGTGAGCGGTAGCAGCGTCCTCCGCTGCCGTGGCCCGGTCATTTTGGACATGCACATTCCCATTTCAGCAGACTCAATCGAAAGGAGTGCCAAGCACAGAACCATCTGGCCAGTGGTGTCTGCTGTCCCCACTGTCACCAGGACAACCCATTCAAGATTTCCTCCCCGACCCACAGTTCCTCACCACCACTGCTGYGCAGAGCCCTGGGAGAGCATTTCCTCTACAAAGAGCTATAGATAGCACCCACCTCACCTGTAGTGCTTGCTCTGCCTTCTAGAGTTGCGTGCGTGCCTCTCTTATATATGTTTTGCTGCTGCTGCTGCTGCTGCTGCTGCTGCTGTATATATATGAATAGACATGTGCATATGTAAGCATATGTTTTGGTATGCTGACATTGTATACATACAAAAATAAAAATACAACACAAGAAATTAAAGGTATAAAAATTAATTAGCACATAATTAGTAGGAGTTTTCCTCAGTAGGTGCCTGGCCTTCCGTCTCACAGTGTGTGGTGTGCACGCATGTCCACCTCCGCCGGTATGGACTGTCACACAAGCCCGAGGAGCCAACCATCCTTGTACTGGGCTCCTCCAAGCCTGGCTTCTGTTTGTGTTCCCAGGCTAACCCTTCATCTAGTGCTTGCATTATCTAAGACCTTATTCTAGCAGGACCCCAGCCCTGCCTTTCCCACTCCTTTGCATACGGTTTGCCTTGAATCCATGTTTTGAAAAATGTGAGGTAGCTTATGCGATAGTTTCTGGGCGCGTGGGAAGGGGGCCTAAGTTTGCGGTAGAGCACTGCCTAGCATGCAGCAGGCCCTAGGTTTGGCCCCTAGTTCCAGGAAGAAAAAAAATCAGTAGTGACATGAAAGTAAGTAGCTTTTATGTCCCTTCTTCTGTTAGTGCCTACCTCGCCCTACCTCAATACAGTGACAGATTGTATCTATAACCTTCACCTCCATGTCACCTTTGCCTTGCCCACGGGATCCAGTGGGCCTGAAGAGGAAGAGTCCCCGTGTAGACAGCTCAGGGAAGCTCACCTTTCTCCTTGATTTGGTTGGCTCATTTTTCACCGCTGCATCATCACGGTCCCTCTTTGACTGGTCCCTGGAGATTCGGCAGCTATGAGGAAAGGCGACATACTGTGGATGGTGGAGTGGAAAGCTAGAGAAAGCCGGGCCCTTGAAGATTTCTTCAGCCACCTAATAAGCCTGTGACTCTAAGACAGTAACCACCTGCTTCTCCAGGAACTCTTAGCGGAGTTCCTGGTTATCTGTAGCGAAGAGCACTCCTAATCGGTGGTCCTCATCAGCTAACCTCAGCTGTCTGACTTCCACACTCCTAAGTGTGATTCTGGGAGGCCTTATTGACAGTAATGGATTTAAGGACGTAATTGCACTCTGTTTGTTCTCCACTCAACACAGAAACAGGGACTTCCTTAAACACATCACATCCTGTCGTAACAACTGTCAGGGAATGACACAATTAGAAGATATTGTGTTCAGTTAAAAAGGGAGTGGTGGAGCTGGGGCCCGAGTCGGATCCCCACAAGACATATAGAGGTACAAGGGGGGCCCTGGGGCCTCCACACTTCGGCACGTGTGTACAAGTGCACTCGCACACCCAGCTTAAACACTAGATACGTAAAGAAGCAGGTTAATTTCATTGCAGATAAAGAATAAATAACAAAAGCCAGGCATGTGGCACATACCCATAATTCCTGTACTTGGGAGGTAGACGTAGGAGTATCAGGAATTGAAGGCCAGTCTGGATTACAAAAAGATCCTGTCTCAAGAAAACAGAGAAAATAAAACTGCGGGGCTAGGAAGATAGCTCATCTAGTAGTGTTTGCCTCACATACTAAAACCCTTGGGCTGGTCCCTTCAGTCCCTCAGCAGTGCAGGCTGTGACCCCAGCATCCCGGGGAGGGGTGGAGGTGAGCAGAAGGCTCAGAAGGTCACGTTTAAGTGTCCCTGTTAAACTGTGTGGTGTGTAAAAGAGTGAGTGTTTTAAAGCATTTGGTCATCTTTGGGTCTTTCTTCCCTTAGCACCAAGGATGATTGCTTCAACGTCACCCTCCAGCCACCTGTTGGGGAGCTGCTCTCACCTGTGGCCATGTCAGAGAAGGACTTTAAGAAGGAGCAAGGTGAGAGGTGGCTGCAGTTTGCTGAGAAGGTCTCTTCTTACRGCACAGTACACACCTATGATTCCAGCCAGCCCCGGGTTCCCACGCATCCCAGCCACCAGCAGGCACGCATGCTCTCTGCCCGCTTTTTCTAATGCATGCACTCGCTGGCAGCTTCGGAAATTGGTTACTGTGTTCTCAAAATAATAGACTGGTCCTTAATTGTTCGGTTCTGAGAGTTGATTTTTTAGACCTGCACTGTGCCCGTGTTTTAAGTACCAGGAACTGGAGAGCACTTGTGTTCCACCGCTGTGAGCCTAAGGTCTGCATTTGTCTGTGCATTGTTACAAAGCTCTTTTCTGTCTCCTCCTAGTGTGTGTGTGTGTGTGTGTGTGTGTGTGTGTGTGTGTGTGTGTGTGTGTGTATACACAGTAACACACTTTACCTTCAGAATAAAGCCTAATTATACTATTGAAATACCTCTCTATTTTCTTTTGACTTTGGCGAAATCAGATCTGAAAGATTTCTTTTCCTTTTTTTTCCCCCCGCCAATCTGAAAGATTTTTAAATTCACACTAAAAATATCTGCAACAGAATGCAGCTGTTAATATTGTAGTTGCCCAAAGTCAAGCATGCTTTCTAATAAATGTGAGGGGTCTTTTTTATGTGTGGTCATGGGGGAAACACTGATTCTGTATGTTTAGGAACAGTGATCACAATGGCGGGTGTGTTTAAATGCTGTCATCAGCAATGTGGAAAAGTTTCTGTGAGCCTAAACTGTTTTTCCTCTGGAGGCTGAAACCAAAGATCCTTCATCTGGATGTCGCTCAGTCATTTCCGTCACTCGCCYGTGGCTGAGGGGAGGCCTTCCTTCCTGGCCCTAGGTGACTGAAGTGTCGAGTGTTTTTTCATACAGTCCTGACTATCTGTGGGATCAGAGAGACCCGTTAGAAGCCTCCCACCACGGAAACCTCAGACAACACTCTCAATGTGGAGTGCCCACCTCTCATACCTCACTAAGTGGTTTTAAAAGGGATAGCTAAATCCAACTCACTTGTCCTCGGAAAAGTCGAGTATTGCTGTAGATCTCTGTGGCTTTCTTTTCCTAATGACAAATGAATTGATTCTCGTGTTGTGTTTACTGCTCTGCCCTTTGCTGGCTAAAGCCTGCCTCTGCTTTGCATCTGCTCAGCAAATCAAGGTGAGTGGCTCACAGGGAGGAAGGTGCGGCCTGTAGGGGATGGCCTGCTTTTGGGGTGCAGCTCAAGTCTGTCCCGCAGATCTCCGCATGCCCTGTTCACCCCGGCCAGCTCTTGTTGGGAATATGTGTGATTCTMATCAAATGTTCTGTTCTCTGCTGTGACTGGGGGAGTTTTCTCTGACTAGCCATACAGAACCGCACATGCACCGGAGAGGTGCGCACGGAGAATAGCCGCGGTCCTCTGCGGACTTGTTGCCAAAATTCCTTTTTCTTCTGCCATTTTACTCTGTGGTTGTTGATTATTTGTCTGAATAAATCTGGCAGCTGTTTGCTATGTTTAATAGAGCAGAAAGGCTACTCTGAATAAAGCTATTTGAAAATGTGTTTATATGAARTATTTGTAAATCCTCGCAGTCTCTTGGCGTTTCTGTATCATTCTCTCTGTCTTCCTGAATTCATCCTTTGATGTGGGACTTGATGCTGGCAGATTTACCACAGGCTTTTTCAGTATCATCCTTTTAGGTACGGGTTTCAGTGGGTTTGGTAATGGAGGTCTCAATCCTTAACTTTCCACACGGATTTGTGAGGCTGATCCAGGAAGGGTTCTGAGCATCACAGAAGACCTCTTAAGATGACGCAGGAGTGGGCAGTCCTGAACTGAACTGAAAACTGTTTACGTTTGTCAGTGTAAAGTTCTAGAAGATAAAGTGAAAGTAAATTGAAGAAGTGTGTGTATACTTTGTTACACACTAGCTTTAAATCCTGTTTCTACTTTAAAAAATACACTTAACATACATAATTATTTCATTTCATAGGACATAAATTTCAGACTCAAAAAGTACATTAAGTATATTTATTAGGATTGAAAAATTATAAAGAAACAGGAGGAATTGGGTTCTATTTTATTGCAAAGATGTACAAAACTGAAAGTATGTAAAATATTAGAAGTGCTCTTAGCAAGCATGCTACACACCCAGGCTCCTCACACCTTCGCTTTGTCTCGGGCGTGCTCCCTGACCCGTCGGTCTTTCTCAGAGGCTGCGCATACCCGGTCAGAGCAGCAGGAGCGTGGGCCAAGGGCTCAGTCAGCTTGGGCTGTCCTGCCTATTGAAAGTGTCACAGTAGTCATCTTATTGAGCCTTCGACTCAAGTGTGATGTATTTGTTACGAGTTTGAGTATCACAGTTAGTTAATGAGCTATGTGTGAGAGCCTTTCAGTACTATGAAGTGGACTGAAAAAATGAATTTAGTTTCTTCAGACAGTTTCTCTTCAGAAGACTCAAGCCTGTGGTTTATTCCAGGCCGCCTGCTCCCATCATTCTCTTTCTGTCATCTAAATTGCAAATCTAAAATTTAGAAAAAAATCTTTTAAAATAAGATTTTATTATATTCCTTGGTTTTCATTTTAGCTATTAATTACATCTGATGAGCCTAAATTAAATGTTGTCTGATACCTTGAAGAAAATGTTGTTTCAGTGAAACTATAGCTTTCCCTCTGACAACTTCGAAGCATGTCCCTGAACCTTGGCTTTTATACATATATAGGCAAACATTAATGATCACCATGGCATGTTTTCTTTCTTGTTAATTTGAGAATACCTTGTTATATTTTCAGTAAGCAAACTCTCTGGTTTAAGAAACCTAGAATGCTTGCCTGATTTTATTGTGGTTTATGCACCTATCCTTTGGGTTCCGAGCTTGCAAGATGCTAATTCCTTAAATGGTCAGACATTTGCTATTTTCTGGCCCTTAACTAGCACAAGCAATCATATTTGATGCCCCTTAATTAGAGTACCTTTCCCTTTCCAGGTTCCTTTCCACCTCAGCAATCGAGACAATACATTTGCTTACCAGGCTGCTCTCCTAAGTGTTCTTTTGCATGTAAATTAATCTTGATTCAGTTTACACTGTCATGCTGAGTGGTACAAATTGCCTATAACAATAAAACAGCATGAGTTAAAAATAAAGGGGGGTGGAAAGGCAGATTGAGCGTGTGCCTTACTCGATAGGATGTTACTTTGCTTTATGCCAATACATTAGCTGACGATAATGAATCTTCTGTTCTGAAAAGCATGGTTTAGTTGATTTTTTTAATTTTACTTCAATGGAGCAGTACCTTGTCTTTTATAGACCAAGTTAGACAAACCATTAATGACAAGAGTGTTAAGGTTAAATATGAAGCAATGCATTCACTTCTCTGAGTGCTATCCATCTTTCCATTTACAGGAGCTTGACAAAAGTACTGGCTTTGTACAGCATTTCCTTTAATTACATGCTGCGGGAAACAGGCTTTTAACATAAACATAGTTGCATTCATTTATTCAGCGGTTGCTCTTCAATAGAGCTTAATGGAGACGGTTTAAATCCTAAATGAGTACACACATCTCCCCGCAGTCTTATGTCAGCCTCTGCGCTTCACTTAAAAGCATGGTTTGGCCGCATGTGTTCTTGTTAAAGCTTCTGCCTAATGTTGAAGTTAACCGGCCTAAGACAGAACGTACTGTTCCCGGGCTCGGGAGCGTGGTTAGTAAGCGTGTCCTTGTTGGACATGGATGGTTCCGGTTTTTATCTGACGGCTGGGAACTGGGTATTTACCCGTGCTGTTAGCCTTTAGTGTCTTTCTGCTGTTGATCAGAGAGAACTTTGAATTGTTCAGATTTCCTCTGCAGGGAATAACTAAAGTGCATGTATAGGCCTGGAGGTTAAATAAGAAGGATATATATGGTTTTTGAAAACATGAAATCAAAATTTACCGTTTTCATAAATTATGCACATGTATTGTGCACATGATCAAATGTCTCAAAAGTTATTATGTTTAATAGACACTGTTAGCGTTCGTGACTTATGACACAGATGCAAACAGATGACATTCACAATAATCATTTTGGTTTTTAGCACATACACTACATTTCGGTGTTTCCCCAAGAGTTTGCTGCCTGGACATGTCCACAGTCGGCTCTGAGGTTAATGGCATATCTGTTGTTAACTGTGGGGTTTGTTCCGAATTTGACTTCACTTTCTTTTTTTTGTTTTTTGTTTTGTTTGTTTTTCTGGAATTTAGAATTTTGTGATTTACATTTTTCCTATTGTCAAACTTCTCGCTTCAGAAATTCCCGTTTGTGTCTTAGGCTCTAGTTCTGTTCACCAGACAAATGGCTTTATTGTTGAGGGCAGCTTAGTGCCTCAGTGTAGAACTGCATAACTGTTGTGTGACTTCCAGTCCCTGCTGGCCTCACTGACCTGTCACCTGGAAGCCACTCACCAGGTACTGCTGCCGGGGCTGGGCCACTTCATCTGCTGTCAAGAGTCATGGTACTAATCTTGGAAGGAGCAGGATAAATAGCTAATGATATTAAGTATATACCCAAGTAAGAGTGAGGCAGTTTACCTGACCCTTGTCACATTTTCAAAGGGGCTGATGTTAAAAACTTATTGAGATTCTTAAGTTTTTATCCTATGCCACTTAAAGTCAGATTTATAAAGAATGTTCAGTCTGTTGTTTACAGCTTCCTATTTCTTATCCTACACAGTGATAAACGTTTCTTTTATCTTACAAATTCTGGTATTGTTTTAATTTATGTAATTACATTATACCTTAAATTCTAAATTAGTATCCCTTTCATTGAGAAGATGTTTGCGATTTGACTGGGCTTGAAGCTTTCACGGCAAGACGATTGAACAGAGCCTGCCTTTTGCTGTTGCAGGAATGCTCACTGGGATGAATGAGACTTCTGCTACGCTCATCGCTGCTCCGCAGAACTTCACCCCCTCCATGATCCTGCAGAAGGTTGTCAGTGTTGCCAACCTCGGTGCAGTGCCTTCCAGCCAAGATAACGTACACAGGTGGGCTGAGTAACCCGTGGGATGGAGACAGCGCGTGGACTCACAAGTGTCATGCTTAATCCGTTGTTTACTTTGGCAGTAATAACCATATGCAACGGTGATCTGTTTGGTTGACGGGTTTGGGTCAAAGCCCCATCTTATTTCATAGCATCCTTCTGATCCTGGCATGACTGTTTCTGAAGGATGCTGAGACAACAGCTATATTTTATAATACCTGTTCTTAAGATACCTTTTATGAGACTGTTTAGAAGTCACCTTATTTTTCCGGTCTTGGATTTCTCGGGAAACAATCCTCAAACAGTAGACTGGGGCATTGGCTGCTTCAGGTATGGGAGGGGCTGCAGGCCAGCCAGTAGGTGACCCCGCTGCTGTGCTCAGAGGAGGCACCCCAAACGCCATTATGGCACACTTTCACCACAACCAGTATCCGCACACTGTATTTGGTGTGTTCTTTCTCATGCTGTTGCCAGTTACAGAGGCAGCCCTTCAGGCCTGTTGCGGTTTTCTTCCGTATTGGCACAGAAGCAGATGAGGCTCCCCGTGAAGCCTGCCATGCCCTGGGTGGTTGGACGTTAGACCTGCTGTCTGGGCGGGTGGTTCATCCTCTGGTGGACTCGGCAGAGAGGGAGAGGYMGTGGTGTCCAGTGCTGGCCTCTGGGGCAGAACCAGGAGTGCCTGCTTCTTAAAACACAGGCGCACCTTGCCTTTACTTTGTTTACAGCAGGAGAAGGGCTGCGGCCTCGGGTAAGCCAGGGTTGGCTTGTAAGCACCCCTGTCCCTCCCACGGAGAGTGGTGAATAAGGGGAGAGATGGAAGGAAAGCCATCGCACTGGCACCGTAACGCGGGCTCAACCGGCTGTCAAGTGGTGTTGCTCAAAAGGAGGTAATAAAGCCTCTTCAGGACAGGGGAGCCTTTGGTTCTGAGTCCTCCTCTTGGGTTTGTACATGGCTAGCCAGCTCTTCCCCACTGAGCTGTGCCAGCCCCTGAGAACTGCCTTGTGCCTTCTGTGGTTCTCTTTAATATTTATGAGATCCTGAAAATAGAAAACATAAGGCTGGTGTCGTTGGCTTTAGCTTCTGGCTCCTTGTGAGGTTCGCTCTAGCCTAGAACTGCCGCGGTCTGCACTTGCCACAGTTCTCCTTGGGCACAGAACCCAGGAGATCGGGGCTCGTGTGTGGCTGCTGCTCTAGTTTTTATGTGGGAGTTGTTGGGTTGTGGTTTTTGTACTTTGGAAAACAAAAGTCAGTCTTGCAGATTTTTATATCTGAGATGAAAAGAAGTTAAGATTACCTTCTTAATTGAAGCTAAGTGATATGAAAGCAATCTTCCTGCTGGAAGATGGTCTGAGAAGGGCAAGTGGCGTAGGCTGTTGTGTTTTGGTTTGGTTTAGTTTTTGGTTTTCTACTGACAGAAATAGAGACAGTTTATTAGAGACGAGAAAGGCATGCCTGAGAATGGAAACAGATCTGAGGTTCAAAGGCCAGTTTTATAATCTTGATTTTCACATAATTTTTCTGAAACTTGTTCTGGAGGTTTGCAACCTCTTGCCTATCCAAATGACTTTAATTAAAAACAGTCTTTGCTCAATTATTACTGCTAATGCCAAGAAGACAGATAACTGGGCCAGCTCCATGCGACTTCAGTGCAGACAGAGCACGCAGCCCGAGTGCGCTCTGTCCCGTGCGCCAGGCCCCCGGTGCTTTTCTGGTCAGCTCCATCCTTAATGGCCAGGCCTTGGGCTCTGCCGCCTGGGAAGGGGAGTCGCGGGAGGCAAATGTCAGTGTGGAGTTAATAAACTGCACCACCCTGACTTGCTGCTCACGTCTACTGACCTGAAAATATTTCAAGTGTTGAAAAAATATAGCTTCCAACGCCCTAAATATTTAAGGGCCTCCAGCGCATAAGCACCTCATCGCCATGGTTTTTTTCCAGTCAAATTGATTTAAGTTATTTTGCTGATAACCTAACACTGCCGTTCTTCTAATTGTTTATAAAATCCATCCCAACRCTTTTTAAAATCTCACTCGAAAGAAATAACGATTGCTGGTTACAGTTTAATAACATAGATTGACAGTTTGGTATTTTTGAGCTGTGTTTTATTACGATTGTAGTGTTTGTTATATTTGCCCATGGGATGCTGTTCTTTTCTCTAAGCCTAGCTGTCATCTGCTGGACACTGAAATCCTACGAGGCTTTTAATGACTTCTCTTCTCCAAGAGCTTTTTTGAGTTTATAATGTTTGTAAACAATAATTGGCTTAATATTTTTAAGATGCCAAACATGGAAGGCATTTGACTACTAGAACTTAAGGTTTAAATTTTGTTGTCTAACAGACTGGCATATGCRCTCCTTCATTTTCAAGATCACTTCTTTCTTAATGGGACTTGTAGCAATGCCATTGTATTCTTCCTGACCAATCAATGAATAAAATTCTTATTGTCTTCCTTTGAAATAGTATATTCCTACAGCATCCCAAATTTTGAATATCTTTGGTTAAATACCAATTTTAAAATGTGTGTGAGTTCCTAAGAAAAGTAAACTTGATGACTTTGCAGAAGTGTGCAAAAGTGGGCACACGGAGCTAGCCCGGGAAGGTAGACGTGTGCTCGGTTACTCGGGCTGAGGCACGCCCAGGGCTG